>SJYX01008583.1:270023-298043 GCA_006410675.1 Oreotragus oreotragus | reverse complement strand
CACTGCCAGAGCATACAGAAGGCTCGGAAGGAAGGAAGGAAGGGGCTGGTTGAACCCACACGTGGAGAACCACAGATAGAGAGTGACAGCAGATACTGAGGGCAAACTGAATGTTATACTCGAATTTTCAACTACGTGGAAGGTTAGTGCCCTCAACTCCCACGTTGTTGAAGGATCAGCTGTATTTATAATTGCAAACTGATGATCACAATAAGTTTAGTTAACATCCATAACCTCACATAATTACAGTTCTGGGGTGGAGGCAAGCTGCTATTAGAAGCTTAATTTCTCCATCTGACATGTCAAAGCTCCATGAGGAAAGAAAGAACATAATTTGAGCTGTACACTCATGTATCACAAGCACACAGAAAAGCCTTGGACACACTGTCAATACTAACTAAATATTTGTCTAATTAATTGCATTAAGAAATCTTAGGTGCTATGATGTGTCTTATTTATCTTACTGTTAAATTAAGGGTTATATTTCATGGTGGGTGCATTGGTGAGAGTTGTTTAGCACTTTAATCCTTGAGTGATACTGCTCAATAAACAAGGCACCCTGGCAAGAGAAAAATGGCTAAGAATTACCAACGAAGTCTTCAAGGAGGGTGGGCCTCGAAGCATGGGGGGTGTTTTACTGGATAGAAGAGAGTTTAAAAAATGGCTTCATAAATGTCTGGTCAGTTTTTGCACATTCAGCACAAGTCACGCTTACTTCAGGTGTTGCCCAGCCAACTAAACAACATAGAGAGATGTAGCTTTAAATAATAGAGCTAGACGTTTGGATTTATGAGGCCAGTGTTTAGTGGAATTGCCCAGAATGCTTAAGCGCACAATTTCCCAGATCCACTCTTGCATTTTGAATTTTGTTGTATTCCTACTCCTGCTTTGTCAATAAAGTTTCTCAAATGAATGCGCTTTTATTTCCCCAGGTTACTACTCTATAATGTTAAATAAAACTTGTGCCAGAACTAATCTTTGCAGAGCTTAATCTCATCTGCCTGTGCTTTTAATTATTCTACTTGCCATTTTATTTTGCTGAGCCTACATGGTGGAAAAAATGGAAAAAATGCTAACCAGCAAAATGAAGCATAAATCCATATATACACATATGTATATTTGGCACAAGCTCACATATACACGTGCAGGAGACTCACCTTTTAATTAATCCATGTATCCAAATTAATGACCTTAATACTTCCTGGGTTTAGGAAATTGGTACAAACCTAATTATGTGTGATTGAGAAAAAAATCACAATTCTAGGCCTTTTATAGACCTCTTTCTCTCAGCAACTTTATCTGTTTCATATCATTTATATGCCCAAAATATCTCTACTAGAAATATATTTTTCCCCTCCCTGATACTACATCCTCTCTGAGGCATTCTCCTTAGATAACTTGCTCTTCCAAGTCCTAGAATGGGCTGCCAGCATCCTCCCTGGCTTCCCCATTTCAGTAGACGAATATCAGTGACCTGAAGCAGGGTCATACTATTCATTGAATAGGTTTGCAAATTTAGATTTTTCCTCTCTTAGAGATTACAGAACTAGGATATGGACACAGGTTTAATTAAACATGAGTTCCAGACTAGACGGCCTTCCTGGTGTCTGACAGTGAAGAATCTGCCTTCCAGTGCAGGAGACCCGGGTTCTATCCTTGGGTAGGGAAGATCCCCTGGAGAAGGGAATGGCAACTGACTCCGGTATTCTTGCCTGGAGAATCCCATGGATGGAGGAGGCTGGTGAGCTGCTGTCCATAGAGTCGCACAGAGTCAGACACGACTGAAGCAACTTAGCATGCATGCATGCATTGGAGAAGGAAGTGGCAACCCACTCCAGTATTCTTGNCTATCCTTGGGTAGGGAAGATCCCCTGGAGAAGGGAATGGCAACTGACTCCGGTATTCTTGCCTGGAGAATCCCATGGATGGAGGAGGCTGGTGAGCTGCTGTCCATAGAGTCGCACAGAGTCAGACACGACTGAAGCAACTTAGCATGCATGCATGCATTGGAGAAGGAAGTGGCAACCCACTCCAGTATTCTTGCCTGGAGAATCCCAGGGACAGGGGAGCCTGGTGGGCTGCCATCTATGGAGTCACACAGAGTCGGACATAACTGAGTGACTTTCACTTTCTTTTTCCAGACTAGATGAAGAGACTCATGTGATACAGGGCTGTAGACAAAATCGTGGTTGCTAAGATGGAATGCATGTAAAAGAAAAGGAAAGCTTTTCTCCCACTATGCAGGGAGGAAATTATATATAGCACATGCTAGGCAAAAGCATATTAATTTTCGATTGTTGCTATAACAAATTATGACAATTTGGTGACGTTTTCATCATAAATATGATGTCAGACCATAAGATTATTGTCTCGAGGTTCTGTTGGTCCAAAGTCTGACCTGGGTCTCACTGGGTAAAATGAAGGCATTGGCAGGTCTGTATTCCTTTCTGGAGGCTCCGGGGGAGAACTTATTTCAACTCATTCAGGTGGTTGGCACAATTCAGTTCCTCATAGATGGACTTTCTTTTGTGGCTCATCCGCCGAATGAAGAGATCTCTGATTTTGAAGCTTGTGGCTTTATGTCCTTGGATTGAAGCCTTCTTCTTGCATCCCCCAAGCCATCAATGGTGAGTCAAGGCCTTCCCATATCTCAAATCTCGTTTCCCTTTCTACCTCCGACCTACCTGGCTGAAGTTGGAATGGAGTTGAAGGAAACCTGAGGGAAGAGATCACAGGTAGGGGTGGATTCCTGCTAAGAGGTATTGTTCTAGGCTTTACTGTTTTGGTGGGAAGAAGGAAGCAGAAGGATATGAGAGAATGATCAGGAAAGGCCTTTGTGATGTCTAAATGCTATGCTTTATGAAGATTTCTATTTTTCTGATGTACATGGTCTCCATCTGAAAATGGTTCAGTTCCCTCAATGGAAAAAATCTATATTCTTTTACACACGGGTTTCTCAGTGAGCCTGGTGTCTGGTGGACTGTTGCCGATAAAACACTTTCTCATCATATCAGGTTTTATGCTGCTGCTAAGTTGCTTCAGTCGTGTCTGACTCTGTGCGACCCCATAGATGGCAGCCCACCAGGCTCTTCCGCCCTGGGATTCTCCAGGCAAGAACCCTGGAGTGGGTTGCCATTTCCTTCTCCAGTGCATGCATGCATGCTAAGTCGCTTTAGTCATGTCCAACTCTGTGTGACCCTATGGACAGTAGCCTACCAGGCTCCTCTGTCCATGGGATTCTCTAGGCAAGAGTGCTGGAGTGGGTTGTAATTTCCTTCTCCAACATGGTTCATAAAGCTCATTAAATTAAGACTTCCAAAAGATAATGAAAATCCAGTTTATACCAATATGTAAATTTAGATTGTACTTCCTTTACTTCCTAAAGGAAGACTGGTTCCAAAGCTTGCTATATGTGGGTTCTTATAGCTGGAGGTAATAAAATTGACATAAATCAAGAATAATAGGTGTTTTCTAGTGAGGACTTTCACAAATTCAATTAATGCTCAATCAGTATTATTAATAGTTTAGTTCAGTTGCTTAGTTGTGTTCAACTCTTTGCGACCCCATGAATCACAGCACTCCAGGCCTCCCTGTCCATCACCAACTCCTGGAGTTCACCCAAACTCATGTCCATTGAGTCAGTGATGCCACCCAGCCATCTCATCCTCTTTCATCCCCTTCTCCTCCTGCCCCTTAGTGCCCCCCAGCATCAGAGTCTTTTCCAATGAGTCATCTCTTTGCATGTGGTGGCCAAAGTATTGGAGTTTAAGCTTTAGCATCAATCTTCCAATGAACACCCAGGACTGATCTCCTTTAGAATGGACTGTTGGATCTCCTTGCAGTCCAAGGGACTCTCAAGAGTCTTCTCCAATGCCACAGTTAAAAAGTATCAATTCTTCAGCGCTCAGCTTTCTTCACAGTCCAACTTTCACATCCATACATGACCACTGGAAAAACCATAGCCTTGACTAGATGGACTTTAGTCGGCAAAGTAATATTTCTGCTTTTGAATATGCTATCTAGGTTGGTCACAACTTTCCTGCCAAGGAGTAAGTGTCTTTTAACTTCATGGCTGCAATCACCATCTGGAGTGATTTTGGAGCCCCCCAAAATAAAGTCTGCCATTGTTTCCACTGTTTCCCCCTCTATTTCCCATGAAGTGATGGGACCAGAATCCATGATCTTAGTTTTTTGAATGTTGAGTTTTAAGCTAGCCTTTTCACTCTCCTCTTTCTCCCTCATTAAGAGGCTCCTTAGTTCCTCTTTGCTTTCTACCATTAGAGTGGCATCATTGGCATATCTGAGGTTGTTGATATTTCTCCCAGAAGTCTTGATTCTAGCTTGTGCTTCTTCCACTCTGGCATTTCATGTGATGTGCTCTTCGTAGACGTTAAATAAGCTAGGGGACGAGAGTAGAAGCCCCAGTAAATAGCTAGAATCTCTGCCAAAGCTAGAAACCAGGCTGCCTCATCATATAGGGTCCCTTCAGAGTGACCCACAATAGATATACACTTGTTCAAAATACTTCCCCACTTAGTTAAATCACTTTATTTATGGACATTAGGTCCCAAACAACAAAGATATTTAGAAGCAACTCTTAGAGTTTGTTTTGACTAAAGGAAGTACCGCTTCGTTGGATTCCAAACAGCTTTGCAGTTGGGCTTCTCTGGTGGCTCAGTGAGTAAAGAATCAGTCTGCAATGCGGGAGACACAGGAGACTCAAGTTTGATCCCTGGGTCAGGAAGATCCCCTGGAGAAGGAAATGGCAACCCACTCCAGTATTCTTGCTTGAAAAGTCCCATGGACAGAGGAGCCTGGTGGTCTACAGTCTAGAATTTTGCAGTTAGACATGATTAAGCACAGCACAACTTTGCAATTACATCATATTTTCCATGAATTAGTAAATGATGGTAAATGGTATGAAAGAGAAAGAGAAAGATGCTGTAGCGTCTATTGTAAGGCGGCATATTAAAAAGCAGAGATACTACTTTGCCAACAAAGGTCCATGCTATAGTTTTTCCAGTAGTCATGTATGGATATGAGAGTTGGACTATAGAGAAAGCTGAGTGCCGAAGAACTGATGCTTTTGAACTGTGGTGTTGGAGAAAACTCTTGAGTCCCTTGGACTGCAAGGAGATCAAACCAGTTAATCCTAAAGGAAATCAGTCCTGAATATTCATTGGAAGGACTGATGCTGAAGCTGAAACCCCAATACTTTGGCCATATGATGTGAAGAAATTACTCCTTGGAAAAGACCCCGATACTGGGAAAGAATGAAGGCAGGAGGAGAAGGGGATGACAGAAGATGAGATGGTTGGATGGCATCACCGACTCAATGGACATGAGTTTGAGCAAGCTCCAGAAATTGGCAATGGACAGGGAAGCCTGGCATACTACAGTCCATGGGGTTGCAGAGTTGGACATGACTGAGCGACTAAACTGAGCTGATAGATAGCTTCTAGCACATTTATGATAGTTCACACCATTTAGAGTCATTTATGAATTTCCAATTAGAAATACCTAAATATGAAAGAAAGAAATCTGGGGAAAAAGTATCTTTCATGATCTTTCCTTCTTCCTTAATGTGTGTGTCTGATGCCCTGTTTCATTGTATCTGGATATTCCCCTATGGCTAAAGGCACTGTAAGTAGGAAAGTATGCGCTCCTTCACATTAGGGCTCTTCTGTTCTTTCCTGTTACCCAACTGTGACCTGTGGGTCTGGCCTCTGAAACGGGAAAGGAAGAACCCCAGGGGCAGCTGGCATGACCCTCCAGTTGTTCTGGCTAAAGAGCGCTGCATGGTGCAGCTGTGCTCCATCGAGTCCAAGTCTTTGTGACCCTTGGGACCATAGCCCACCAGGCTCCTCTGTCCATGGGATTTTCCAGGCAAGAAGCCCGGGGTGGGGTGCCATTTCCTCCTCCAGGGGATCTTCTCGACACAGGGATTCAACCTGTGTCTCCTGCATTGGCAGGAGGATTGTTTACATTGAGCCACATGGGAAGCCCGATCTAAAGTATAGTATATGGTAAAAGCTACGCCCTTCATCCATCAGGGTCCAAGATTTTAGAAATTTAGAGACCTTTNCTTCCAGCCCAGCGTTTCTTATGATGTACCCTGCATAGAAGTTAAATAAGCAGGGTGACAATATACAGCCTTGACGTAATCCTTTTCCTATTTGGAACCAGTCTGTTGTTCCCTGTCTAGTTCTAACTGTTGCTTCCTGATCTGCATATAGGTTTCTCAAGAGGCAGGTCAGGTGATCTGGTATTCCCATCTCTTTCAGAATTTTCCATAGTTTATTGTGATCCACACAGTCAAAGGCTGTTATACCTAATTACTGAGAACCTACTGTATAGCACAGGAAACTACTCAGTGCTCTGTGGTGACCAAAATGGGAAGGAAATCCAAAAAAATAAATAAATAATAATAATAGAAGAAGCTTCCCTGATGACTCAGTGGTAAAGAACTTTCCTGCCAATATAGGAGATGTGGGTTTGATCCCTGGACCAGGAAGATATCCTGGAGCAGGAAATGGCAATCTACTTCAGTGTTCTTGCCTGACGAATCCCATGGACAGAGGAGCCTGGCAGGCTATATAGTCCATGGGGTCAGAGAAGAGTCAGATACAACCTAGGGACTACACAACAACAACTATGTATATCTATAGCTGACTCATTTTGCTCCACAGTAGTAAATGACACTGGAGAAGAAATGGCACCCCACTCCAGTACTCTTGCCTGGAAACTCCCATGGACAGAAGAGCCTGGTAGGCTGTAGTCCATGGGGTCGCTAAGAGTCGGACACGACTGAGCGACTTCACTTTCAGTTTTCACTTTCATGCACTGGAGAAGGAAATGGCAACCCACTCCAGTGTTCTTGCCTGGAGAATCCCAGGGACGGGGGAACCTGGTGGGCTGCTGTCTATGGCGTTGCACAAAGTCGGACACAACTGAAGCAACTTAGCAGCAGCAGCAGTAACTGACACAATACTGTAAAGAAACTATACTCCAATAAAAATTAATTTAAAGGAAAAGTTTCAAAAGAGATAAGAGATGGCAGAAAATGCTTATGGCATCGGATGTTGTATGTGGTACCAATTAAACTCAGTGGCTTCTAAATAGACCGGGGTATAAAATGGGCCAGTAAACATCCTGAAAGATGGATGTCCCAGGCCCGTTTACATTAGTTGAGCACCAGTTTTCACAAGTTCTCTTCCTATGTGTGTGTGTTTCTATCTCTGATAAAGAAAAGACACAGAAAAAATAAATCACTCTCCAATGAGAAATCAGAAATAGAGCCTCCTTAGGAAAGCAAACATTCCTCATTTTGATACAACATTTTACAGTTCAAGAGCATTTTGGCAAATGTGACCTCATTATTAATTTTATCTTATTAAATCACGAAACACTTTTGAGATGGCTTGTTTGTAGCTGAGTCTCAGAAAAGTAAAATAACTTGCCCAAGGCCATGCAATGAGTTAGTGGCAGAGCTAGGGCTCAAACCCAGCCCATCTGGACTCCATACTTGATCTTTTGCCTATAACCAGGCAGTGTGGCCTAAATTTTCATCTGCAGCTACACTAACTGTAAACGTGGTTCCTAGGGCCGGTTTTTGTGTCTTATGAAGTTGTCAATGCTTTTTAGCCCCACAGAGAGCTAACTCCTTCATTGTACCTGAAATCTAGCAACAGAGAAATTACCCTCTCCCAGCTGTCATCCTTTTTTCCAAGGTTTAGATATTCCTAGGAGAGATAAGACATTCAGATAATTACAATTTAATTGGAATTAATTTATTCAACGCTCTCTTTTGAACTGAGGTATCAGGTCATGACTGCAGTTAACACAAGCAGAGAAAGAGGCTGAATGGGGATGGAGGGCAGGAATGATGCCCACCCTTGTGAACTTGACCTTGCCCATCCTGTTACATCCAGAAACATGAAAGTTCTTCATGAAGCCAGGAAGGGGTTAAAATAAAGCAAATCAAGAAAACAGAAATTGGATACATTCCTAAAAGGGACCTGCCTGACTCTTTGATCATCAACCTGAGAGGCCCTCCCCAAAAAAGCAAGAGGAGCCTTCTGGTTTTAAATATTTTTGTTCTCCTACAGTTCCATGCAAGGCTAAACCTCAATGCCCTCCTTATCTGCACAAGGGAGAGAGTTAAACTGCATTGGTTTCCCTTCTTTTTTCCCCAGTCTCCTGACTACCAGGGCAAGGGGCTGAGAGTGAAGAATGTCTATAACTTAGGCAAGGGGGCCCTAGATTAATTCCAGACAACTCTGAGTTCAGTTGCTTTAGTTTGTATGGGGTAGATTTGCTATAACCTATGTATTTGCCAATTGTTATTCCACTTGTACATTTCAAAAGTAATGGAGATCAACCCATTTACCAACCCCACTAATATGACCTTCACTCTATCAAGACCTAGAACACTGTCCGAGTACCCTCATTCCAACCATGATCCCAAAGTCCTTTAAACCCACCGAAATCCCTTCCTCTTCATGAAGCTTCCTTGACCAGCCCCCACTTTACCTTATGTGAATCTGTCTAATTAAGATCAGTTTGTTCCTGTAAAGTGGTTTTCTTTAGCAGTTTCTGGCACATAGTAAGCTCTCAATAAATGTTAGTGATTATTATTAACAATACGGTATTTAGAATCAGCAGCATATGTTCCCCTTGAGCTTTTAATATATAGAATTACAATTTCCAGACAATGTTCTATAAAAATTATTATTGTGTCTAATCTCAACAGCAAGATAAAATCTGAATGCAGTCCCCATCTCAGGAATCTTTCTATGATAAAAGCAGCTCTATAGTCTTTAAAATGCTGAAGAAGCTTGACAACAATGATACTGCAAGGACCCCATTCCCTTTTCTCCTGGACACACAGTTAGACTTCATTTCNGGATGTCTATGCATGAATATATAGATATAAATACAGATGATATAGATAAATCAAGGAACTTTTAGTGACTTTTAAATGTTTTCTTATGTATTTGATTGTTGTATATTTTATACATATTCTCCTTTCCATTCTTTCATGTTTTTAAGGGTTTCTTTTAATTTACTTTACTTATTTGTTTGTTTATTATTGTCTGGGTCTCCCATTGAGGCATGGGGCTTTCTCTAGTTGGGGCGAGCAGGGACTCCCTCATTGCAGTGCACCAGTTTCTCTAGAGTTCTGCCTCGGTAGCTGTGGTGTGTGGGCATAGTTGCCCAACAGCATGTGGGATACTCCCAGGCTAGGGATCCCACTCATGTCCGCTGCATTGCCAGGTGGATTCTTAACCACTCGACCACCAGAAAGCCTCCATTCATTATCCAAATCCCAGGTGACCTTTTGCCTTTGCATCAGGAATCACTTTTCCAACAAGCTTTCTTGCTTTCCTGTAGGTTGCTGTTTTACCCTAACTGTTACCATGTTTTTATTCAAAATATTTATGTACATGGTAGTATCCCCAGCCTGCAACGCCAGCCACAGCCCTCAGCAATGCCTTGCACAGAGCAGATGCAGGATAGTTCTTGTGTCTTTCCTGCCACACCGAAATGAACTGCAGTGACCTCGTGGTAAAATAAGTGCTTTCACAGATGTCAAGATCATAACTAAAATTCCAGTCTTCTGGCTTTAAATTCTCCACTGTGAGGCAATGTCAAGTGTCTTACTTGGAGTATATTATTAGTTACCTAGCAAATATTTACATAATTATGGGTCTGGTTAATGCTCTTTGTGAGAATAGGAATATTACGAGGTCTCTGATTTACTGTTCTTCATGGAGTTTACATTCTAAATTCAGCCAAGTTCACAATGGTATATTTATTGGACAGGGGAGAATATTATATTTTGAGTATGCTTTTCAGAATTGGATAATGAAAATTAGAGAGGCAACTGCTCAAAACTTACTATGGCTCCGTAAATTTATATTATCAATTTCGAGCAACACCTGTGCTACCCAACTGTCAGAGAATCATAATTTTTATAGTGTAAAGCAGTTTCTCCTTCTAATAATTAGGGACTTGTGTATATTAAATATGGATTTTAAATGTTTTTNGAATTGGATAATGAAAATTAGAGAGGCAACTGCTCAAAACTTACTATGGCTCCGTAAATTTATATTATCAATTTCGAGCAACACCTGTGCTACCCAACTGTCAGAGAATCATAATTTTTATAGTGTAAAGCAGTTTCTCCTTCTAATAATTAGGGACTTGTGTATATTAAATATGGATTTTAAATGTTTTTTAAGGGCTCACCTTTATATTTCATTGCAAATGCATTTTTTCCAATAGAATGTTAGTTGATAAATGTCATTTTGGGATTAAATTCTCTAGTTTAATTATTATTCTTCCAAGATCTCGGATCTGCAACTTAATCTCTCTAAGCTATTGGCTTCTATTTTTTTTTTATTATAGCATAATACTGCTAAAGTCCTTAAACCCCTACTAACTTTATGAGGATTATCAGAAGATAAATATTAATAACAATACACTGATTTAGCTTTATATTTCACAGGCTGGTTTGCCTTCCTTATCTTTTTTGATGGCAATTTTTTTAACTTTCATTTTTCATGGATTATAATTTAGATATATAAATACAAAATTCTGTAAATAAAATTATAACTACTACAATATTCAAGAGAGGGAAGTAAAGTGTTAGTCGAGCAGTCGAGTCCGACTCTTTGCAACCCCATGGACTGTAGCACGCCAGGCTCCTCTGTCCACGGAATTTCCCAGGCAAGAATACTGGAGTGGGTTGTCATTTCTTTCTCCAGGGGATCTTCCCAATCCAAGGATTGAACTCCAGTCTCCTGCATTTCAAGCAAATTCTTACCTTCTGAGCCTCCAAGGACCCGAGAAGTACAAATATACAATATAAATACAAAACATACATCGGTGAAGAAAAGAGATACAAAGTTAATTGTGCCAAATAGATGATTTATCAACTAGATTTCCCCCCAGTTAAAATGCTGTATAAGAAGATTGTCAAAACTCACCAATAATCAAAGAAAGTAAAAATTATAGCAATGTAAATTTCATAACCTATGAGTAGTATAATTTTAAAACATGATTGTGCTATTAATGAGTGTGATGAAACATCACATAAATGTGCTGGATTAATGAAATAATGAATGACCCCAAAATGTACAGATAGGACTCTAATGCCTGATTTAGGTTTGTAAGCAAACCTGAAATATGAAATAAAATATGTATCAAATTGTCAAGGAAATACTCATTTAATCTTTGTTTCTTCTGATTTCACACAGACACACGGATCAGTGAATGTTCTTAACATTTTGCAGGGGAAAAGTTTTTTACTCTCTTCTCTTAGAGTTTTTCCAGCTGGGCTGAGAATTAAGCTGACAGAAGACAGATAAACAGGAGAAATCATACCTATTTATGTAAGCTGTACATGGTGGCTCAGTGGTGAGGAATCCACCTGTCAATGCAGGAGATGTAAGAGACTCAGATTCCATCTGTGGGTCAGGAAGATTCCCTTGAAGAGGGCACAGCAACCTGCTCCAGTATTCTTGCCTGGAGAATCCCATGAACAATAGAGCCTGGAGGATTACAATCCTTGGGGTCTCAAAAGAGTTGGACATGACTTAGCAACTAAACAACAAGAATAAACAGAATGAAACAGGAGCACCCCTAAAGAAGTGGAGAAACCTGCACATTTCTTTCTTCTCTTAGAGTTTTTCCAGCTGGGCTGAGAATTAAGCTGACAGAAGACAGATAAACAGGAGAAATCGTACCTATTTATGTAAGTTGTACATGGTGGCTCAGTGGTGAGGAATCCACCTGCCAATGCAGGAGATGTAAGAGACTCAGATTCCATCTGTGGGTCAGGAAGATTCCCTCGAAGAGGGCACAGCAACCTGCTCCAGTATTCTTGCCTGGAGAATCCCATGAACAATAGAGCCTGGGGGATTACAATCCTTGGGGTCTCAAAAGAGTTGGACATGACTTAGCGTCAATGCAGGAGATGTAAGAGACTCAGATTCCATCTGTGGGTCAGGAAGATTCCCTCGAAGAGGGCACAGCAACCTGCTCCAGTATTCTTGCCTGGAGAATCCCATGAACAATAGAGCCTGGAGGATTACAATCCTTGGGGTCTCAAAAGAGTTGGACATGACTTAGCAACTAAACAACAAGAATAAACAGAATGAAACAGGAGCACCCCTAAAGAAGTGGAGAAACCTGCACATTTCTATATCAGGTTGAATAAGGAAAGCTATTTGTGGAAAAGCAACTAAATTCTGTGGGGAGGCAGAAGGAAGATGCAAGTTGTTTCCACAAGTCCTGTGGTATGATATTATCATGGCTTCAGCTCCTCATTTTTCATGATGATGTTACTTTTTTTTCCAGTATAGGAAAGGCATCATCTATATGAGTGTTTCCATCTCCTTTTTAAGAAAGAAAGAGAAGATTAGAATGTCCTACTTGCATTTGCTTAGAAAGCTATTTGTGGAAAAGCAACTAAATTCTGTGGGGAGGCAGAAGGAAGATGCAAGTTATTTCCACAAGTCCTGTGGTATGGTATTATCATGACTTCAGCTCCTCATTTTTCATGATGATGTTACTTTTTTTTCCAGTATAGGAAAGGCATCACCTATATGAGTGTTTCCATCTCCTTTTTAAGAAAGAAAGAGAAGATTAGAATGTCCTACTTGCATTTGCTGTTTCTCAAGTGGCTTTAGCTCCAAATAACCCATATATGGAAGTGGCATATTTTGATACGGCATGTTTGGCCAACCTTCAGTGCAAAATTACAGTATTATGTGAGTTGTTATGGTACATTATCCTGGTAAAATATTATAAGAAACAAGAAGATGCATCATGGTAGTTAGAAATGACATGTAGTATATGCTTATATGCTTTTTGTAAAAAGATGATAAGGGAGTACAATGAACAACTCTATACCCACAAATTGGATAAATTAGATGATATGGGCTAGTGAGTTGAAAGACAGAAACTACCAAACCTGTACAAAAGAAAAAAACATATCTTAAATGCACTATACCTATGGAATTAAATAAAGAATTTAAAATTTTTTCCAAAAAAAGAAAATATCTAGTCCAGATGGTTTTGTTGATGAATTCTATCAAACATTTAAGAAGGAAAACTAGCATTCTCCACAATCTATGTCCTAAACTGGAGGCAAGAGGAATACATTCTTAATTAATTTTAAGTGACAGTAATACTCCAGTATTCTCGCCTGCAAAACTCCAAGGACAGAGAAGCCTGGCTGACTATAGTCTGTGGTGTCTCAAAGAGCTGGATATGGCTTAGTGACTAACCAACTAACCAAATTATCTGAACACCAAGTACTACAACCAAATAAAGCCATTACAAGGAAAAAAACCTGTAGGTTAATATCTCTCATAGATATAAGCAAAAACAACAAAAAAAAAACTCAACAAAATCATAACAACTTTAATGCAGTGTGTCTAACAACAGAAATTTAGGCATCAGGGCAAGTAGGGTGCAATGATATATTCTCCTTTGCTCTAAACGATTGCAATTAGCAAAAGCACTTTTCTTGTCTTCAGGGACTTAACATTGTCCAATGTGTACTCAAAATATAGTAAACAAGATACAGCAAATACTCGTATTAGAGAGATTAAAAAAAAATTCATCACTACGTGTTCTTTACTCATGACATTTCAAGGACTGTGTGAAGTGTGAAGAAACAGGTACCAAGAATATCACATAAAATACATGCAATTAATGTTCATTCTGGACTTTTTGCTGTATCTAGTGACTGGAGGGATCACAGTTTGCTCCAAAAGATATCATTGCTACACACATGAATAAGCAGCTAATCGTCAAAATGCACAGTGGTGTTCATCATGATGTTGCTATTAATTTTCTAGGGCTTCCATAGTCAGCTGTCATAAACTGGGTGCCTTTAACAGCAGAAATGTTATTTTCTACCTGTTCTGGAGGCAGAAAGTCCAGGATCAAGGTGCTGGCTGGTTTGTTCATCCTGAGGCCGTTCTCCTTGGGTTCTGGATAATCGCCTTCTTGCCATGTAATCACAGTTTCTCATTTGTGTGCCCACACCTCTGGTGTCCCTTTTGTGTCCAAATCTTCCCTTTTATGCAAACACTGGTCAAATTGGATTAGGGCTTACCATATTGGCCTCACTTAAACTTAATCACTTTCTAAGAGGCCTTGTCTCCAAATATAGTCACATTCTGAGGTTTCTGAGTTAAATCTTCAACATATGAATTAGCAAATTCAATTCAATTGATAACAATAATTAAAACATCAGAGATGTTCTAAATATATAAGAAGAACAATCAAATCATTATATGATATGCACAAATTGAATATTATCCAGCCATAATATGTATCTATAAAAATAGATTGTTTTAAGGATGACTGTTTCACAGTGGCAATATGATATTATATTCAGTATAGTTACCAGATGGAATTTAAACAAGTTTAATAGCAGAGGAAAGGCTCTGGACAACATTTTCATAAGTGAAAATAAAGCAGTGTGCAGACTTGAGTGTAGAAAGGGACCTGACTCTGTAAACAGAAGGGTAGAAAGAATGGTGCTTAACCTGGAGTAATAGTTAATTATTCAGTATAATTGTTTTTATTTCCTCTCAAATGTGTACATCTTGCAGATTTTCTGTAATGAGTTTGTATTGTTTTTATAATGGGAAAATTATGCTAGTCCTCTAAAACAATATAATAAAATTCATTCATTAAAGCAAGAATGAAAATTGCCCAGACAACCTGGTTTCTTACAGAGGTTCCTCAGAGTCAGCTGCATTCTCAGTCCCTGTCTCAGCTATGGTCTTGATCACAGTCTCAGCCACGCTGGCCTGAGAGAAACTGGAAGATCACTGTGTTTTCAGTCCAAAGCACTGTTATAATTCCCTCTCTTTTACAGCTGTTTCCTTTGTCAAGGAATGAAGGATGGATATCAGTGAAAATGGTGGTGCTAGGAACTCCACATTCCTAGCTCTTGTAAAAACAGTGATAAAATACAAGGAAATCCAGAAGCTTTTTTTGGTATAGTCATCCCTCTTTATCTGAAGGAAACTGGTTCCAAGATCTCCTGTGGATACTAAAACTTATGGAACCTCGAGTCCCTTATATGAATCTCTGTATATCCTTCTATATACTTTATTAATAAATCATTTCTGAATGAGTGAGTGTTAGTCACTCAGTTGTGTGCGACTCTTTGTGACCGTGGATGGTAGCCCACCAGGCTCCTCTGTCCATGGCATTCTCCGGCAAGAATACTGGAGTGGGTTGCCATGCCATTCTCCAGAGAATCTTCCCAAGCCAGAGATGGAACCCATGTCTCTTGCATCTCCTGCATTCTCAGGTTAATTCTTTACTGGTGAGCCACTGGGGAAGCCCAGTGCTTTCAGTAGCCTGATATACAATGAAGAACAATGCATAGAACCTAAAAGACCTGTAGGACATTGTCAAATGCACCAACACACCAACACGTACATTCTAAAGTTCCAGGAAGAGAAGAGAGGGAGAAAGAGATGGGAAGAATATTTGAAAAAAAAATATTGCTTAAAAATTTCCAAAGCAGGTGAAAACATTAATCTTTATATACAAGAAGCTGAACAAATTCCGAGTAGGATAAACTCAGAGACCTACATCAAAGAACAACATAATTAAATTGTCGAATACAGGGACAAAGAACTTTCAAAGCAACAAGAGAAACATCTCTTAAGGTATAGTGAAAGTGAAAGTGAAGTCACTCAGTCGTGTCCGACTCTTTGTGACCCCATGGACTGTAGCCTACCAGGCTCCTCCGCCTGTGGGATTCTCCAGGCAAGAGTACTGGAGTGGGTTGCCGTTTCCTTCTACAGGAGATCTTCCCAACCCAGGGATCGAACCTGGGTCTCCCGCATTGCAGACAGACGCTTTACCATCTGAGCCACCAGGGAGACTCAATAAGGAACTCTTAAAAAGATCAATAAATAATTGCTCATTAGAATCTGTGGAGGCCAGAAGACATTTGGGTGATTTATTGAAATTTCTGAAAGAAAAATAACTGACAGACAATAAGCTCTGTATCTGGCAAAACTATCCTTCAAAATACAAGGAACATCTAAGATAAAAGGTGAGATTTTTCTTGCTATCAGACCTGCCCTAAAACAAATGCTAATGGGGATTTTGCAGGTTAGGAAGAAAAAACCCTAGGCAGTAACTCAAATCTACATGAAAAAAAAAAATAAAGAACACTGAGAGATATGATTATGTAAGCAAATATTAAAAAAATGAATGTATTTTTGTTTGTAATTTTTGTTATTGTTCTTTCTGCTTTTAAAACTAGGATTACTGATCTTGTTCTCACTTTATTCTAATTCATGATAGGTTCCAAATATTATGAATCTTCTTATAAATCCTAAATAGCCCTTCTGTGCATCCTATGCGCCAGGTCAATTTAATGATCCATTTCATTTAAACATTTTGACAGATTGTTTCTTATTGTTCATGACTTTGCTCCAATTAGGATGAACCTAATAGACACATTTTGGAAGTATTACTGTACTGCTAGCTCAAGAATAGTGCTAAGGTCCTTGTGTAGTTTTTGGTTTTATTAGACTATTTAAGAATGTCTCCAGTGATTTTATCTGTGGATATGATGCTAAAAAGCAAAAGACAAATATTTTTAGGTGAACTTTCAGTCACTGTAAAGTTCTCATCCCTGTTACTCCAAAGCACAGACTGTGCAAACTAATACTTGAGACTTGTCCATTTACAGTGGGGTATTGACAGGCTCTATCACAGGCTGGGAAGGTTAATAGAGTGGAGAGGGTTTGGGGAACTATCTCTCACGATGAACAGTTGAAGAGACTGATAACATTAATCCTGGAACAGAAAGATTAAAATAGTGCTTCTTGAAAGTGCTTTTAAATTACTGAAAGACTTTGATTTAGTGACAATTAAAATCCAAAATCACAAAGCTGATAAGAAGGAGAGCTACTGTGGTTGGAACAAGGTCAGGAACCTTATGACCAGAAAGCAGTCTCTGCAGCTTAATTCTCAGCTCCTCTGTCTGGGGCTCCTTTCTGGGAATACAGAAAAGCACTTTTCTAGAAGATAGTTTTAGATACAATAAGATGTTATAAAATTCCATCACAAGGAATAAAAGAAATTATATTGACCTAAAAGATAGATTCAAGACTATTTTTAAAAGTATCATTAAGTTATAATAAAACACATAGCATAATGTGTAACAATTACTTTAATAGTAATGTTTTCTACCAGTTATTGTAACAAGTTATTATTATGGTTATGAATCAGGACTTAAAAACATGAATCCTAATATTTCCACTTACTCATTGTATGACCTTGGGCAAATACACTGTGTATGATTGGATTTCATCATCTATAAAATAGACGTATAATGTACCTTTCTTAAGTTTTCATATCAAATGATTAAAGAATTTTTGTGATGCATTATAATATGTTTGGCACCTAGAGAGTACTACTTATGCATTTGATATATAAATTATTAGGCTTCCCAGGTAGCTCTAGTGGTAAAGAACCTGCCTGCCAATGTAGGAGACTTAAAAGACGCAGGGCAAGATTTGACCCCCAGGTTGCGAAAATCCCCTGGAGGAGGGCATGGCAACCCATTCCAGTATTCTTGCCTGGAAAATCCCATAGACAGAGAAGCCTGGCAGGCTACATAAGTTTTCATATCAAATGATTAAAGAATTTTTGTGATGCATTATAATATGTTTGGCACCTAGAGAGTACTACTTATGCATTTGATATATAAATTATTAGGCTTCCCAGGTAGCTCTAGTGGTAAAGAACCTGCCTGCCAATGTAGGAGACTTAAAAGACGCAGGGCAAGATTTGACCCCCAGGTTGCGAAAATCCCCTGGAGGAGGGCATGGCAACCCATTCCAGTATTCTTGCCTGGAAAATCCCATAGACAGAGAAGCCTGGCAGGCTACAATCCCTAGGGTCTCAAAGAGTCAGACAGGACTGAAGTGACTTAGCATATATAAATTACTCAACAATTTAATATGCAAACCAATCAATCTATGAGAAAAAAATACAGACGATGTTGTTGCATGAAAGCTAATTATTTGTAAATTTGATAACTTTAGTGACTAAGGATGGTTTGTTCAAAACACCTCTGTTATAGCTAAAGAAATAAAGTTAAACATTGTATCTGATAATGAATTTGTTATGTTCCTTATCAATACACTGATACTCATCTCAGTTGNGGCTGCCATCTATGGCATCACACAGAGTCAGATATGACTGAAGTGACTTAGCAGAAGCAGCAGCAACACCCACTTCCACCATGTTATGTCCCCTAATTGGATGACTGTTTGCTCATGAACCTAAGAGGATTCAGTCAGATTACAAACTAGTAGGTGGGGAGAAAGCGCAACCTGAATGTGTATATTACTTGGCTTGCAAGGTAACATTAGAATTTTTAAAAATTGGTTCTCAACAGTTAAATATTAGGAAAGTGAAAGAAAGTGAAAGTGAAAGTGAAGTCGTGTCCGACTCTTTGCGACCCCTGGACTGTAGCCCACCAAGCTCCTCCGTCCATGGGATTCTCCAGGCAAGAATACTGGAGTGGGTTGCCATTTCCTTCTCCAGGAAATCTTCTTGACCCAGGGATCGAACCCAGGTAAATATTAGGAATTTTACATTAAAAAATCTGACAACTCTTGAAAAGTCTGACAACACTAGCTGTGTGTTCCGTTAAGGCAACAATTGGCTTTTCTCTTCAGACTTGACTTATGTTCTCTAGTTTACATAGATCCCACCCCTTCTCCCAGGTTAGCCATTCATTTGCATTACCTTTATTGGCATTTGAGATGCTGAGTCTAAATGATTATAATGGTCCCTCTGCCCCAACACACAGTGACTTGAAACAATCACTGTTTATGATATCTTGTAATTTTGTGGGTTGGGAATTTTGATGGACATGTCTCCTGCTTCATTTGGTGTCAGCCAGAATCACTTATCACTATTCATATGGTGATTGAGCTGGTATGGAGAGTCATGATGACTCCACTCAAACATTTAGTACCTTGGCAGGCATGGCTGAAGTCTAGACTTTCCCACATCTGTCACCGGAAGCACCTTTTTGTGGTTTTCCCAGCACAGCATAGGATCAAGGTAGGAGGACACATGTGGTGACTCAGGGATTCCAGGATGAACAATTCAGAAGTCCCAAGCAGAAGCCACAGTACCTCTTGCAGCCTAGTCATTTTTTCCACATACTATTGGTCAAGCAAGTCACTAAGGCCATCCTGGTCATGGGGATGGGAATTAGATTCAATAGGAAGTGTAGAAAACAATTTATAGCATCTTTAATCTACATGTTTATTATTAAAATTCTGCTCTCCTGAGTTAGAAAATACAGAATAGGACAAACAAATGTATCTTATAATAATTCACTACATTTCACAAACATGATACTTCTGATCCCTGAAGCAGAAAGATAGGTTAGTATAGGAGGTATGTGCCCACTTCCCTTTCAGATGGTCCCCATGGCATTCAATATCACACAGAACACTTTAGGATATAAGGAATTGCACTGCAAGCTTTTGTAAGAAAAAAAAAAGAGATGAAATTATTGATTCCAATAAAAGTAAATACGTAAGTGAATATGAATGACAGTATAAATGTGTTTTTGTTCATTCTTCTCTTCTATTTGATTTTAAATGCAGCAACATAAAGCATTAATTATAAAACTGAGTCAAAGTCTTATAATGCATAAAAGTGCAATTTATATAATAAAAATAGCATGAAGGAGGACAGGGGGAATTGTGCTTTATTTGAAGCAAAGTTTCTGTATACTATTAACATTAAGTTATCATTTATAAAAATTAGATTCTTTTAGGTTAAAATGTTAATTGCAATCCCCAGGGCAACCACTGAGAAAAATAACTTAAAATATATGGCAAAGAAAAGACATGGGAAGTAAAATGGTAAATAGGAAATATGTATTTAACACAAAATAAATCATTAATGGAGAAATGAAAGAACACAGATGACACAAGCTATACAGAAAACAAAATATAAAGTTGCAGACGTAAATTCTACCTTATTGATAAGTACATTAAATATAAATGGATTAAACATTCCAATTAAAAGGTAGAGAGATTAACAGAGCAGATTTAAAAAAAAAAAAAAACATGATTCAACTATGTATTGTCTACAAGGGCCACATCTTAGATTCAAAGGCACAGTTCGATGGAAAGTAAAAGAACGAAAAATAAGTGCTTGGCTCACATATCCAAAAAGGCTCGTGTAGACCCTATACCAAGCTCAGCTAGTTCTGAGAGTTCAAATGATGTGGTCAGGACTCAGTCTCATTCATTTAACTTCCTTCTGAGTAAATTCCATTTTTGAGTCATTCAGCTTCCCCTGATTGCCCATTCCTGAAGATTCTGGCCTAGCAACTCCAAAGGCAAATTACCTTATCTTTCTCTATAGCAACAGTAAACTTCCTGGTTTGAGTTCCATTGGCCTGCTTGGACTAAATGTCCACACCTAAGCCAGTTTCCATGATCAAGCATGTGTCACATCTGGATTCAGAGGCAGTTTGGCTTAGGCTCTCTTGAACAATATACCTGAGGGCAGATAAGGGGTACTTCAACAATGAAGTCCAGGAGGCTATAGCCAGAATAAGGGAGAGTGAGCTATCAGATGGGCACTAAACAGTAAGTGCCTACCACACATGCTTTGGGTCAACTGGAGTTAGAGGGATGTTCTCTGACTATGGAAAAGAGCAAAGCTAAGTAAACGGAAGAGTTTAAACTATGCCTTCATGTTCATGTTTTAATTGTGCAATAGGTTTCTCCATTAATTTAGAGTCTTTTCAGTGGCCTTGATGTATAGAACATACTTGAGTGGAGTTCTAAGAAAATGGGAAAAGGGAAGAGGAATCTCATATTTTGAAGCGTAGGCTCTATACCAGGACCTTCTACATACTTAATCTTACTCAAGCTGTGGGACACTCTCCTGAAAGGGAAAGTGTTAGTTTTTCAGTCCTGTCTGACTCTTCTTGACCCCATGGACTATAGCCTGCCAGGCTCCTCTGTCCATGGAATTCTCCAGGCAAGAATACTGGAGTGGATTGCCATGCCCTCCTCCAGGGGATCTTCCTGATGCACAGATCAAACCCAGGTCTGCTGCATTGCAGGCAGATTCTTGACTCTCTGAACCACCAGGGAAGCCCAAACTAGATGGAATTCTCGGCCTTTTGAAGATGAGGAAACTGGGGAGAAGGATATCATTAATTTGGTCAATGTGCCCATTTGTCAAGTGATAGGGTCTGGATTTGGGCTTCCCAGGTGGTGCTGCTGGTAAAGAACCCTCCTGCCAATGCAAGAGATACAAGAGACTTGAGTTCGATCCCTGAGTCGGGAAGATCTCCTGGAGGAGACAAAGGCAACTCTCTCCAGTATTCTTGCCTGAAGAATCCCATGGACAGAGAAACCTAGTGAGCTACAGTCCATGGGGTCACAAAGAGTCGGACATGACTGAAATGACTTAGCACGCACGTAGGGTCTGGATTGCCATCCAAGTCACCCTGGCCTCAGAGCCTGGAATTCTTTTCTCCATACTTCACTGTCTGTACCATATTGCGCAACATGCCTCAGCTGTGTGTCTTCCTGCATGTTCCATGTTCAAGTGAGAACTAGAAAGAAGGCACAGATGTGCCCAGGGAGAGTTTGGATCACTGCAAACCTGGGTTTAAATATTAGGATTATAGCTAAAGCAGCAGAATTAAAGATTGAGCACCAGTGAATCACAAAGTCATGATTTCTAGTCTTTCACTTTACTGGGAAATTAATTTACCATAAATGTCTGGGTATTGGTCTGTATAACTTGTGTATTCATATTCTGCATGTCCAGACATCTTTGAAGTAAGGCGTTGTCAGCAGTTTGCAAGATGGTCTCCTCACGGCGTGGCTCATGCTTCTTGCTTTTATTTGTCTCTTGGTTCCAGCTCATATCACATCAAAGCTTCAGTCTTTGGCTTCATCTAGTTATCAGGGATGAATTGTGATGAAAACTGGGATTGTCGTAGTTACTTTTTCTTTCTCTTTTCATCCTTCTGCCTTCTCTTTGGCAGAGGTGGATAACCAACATTGAAATCAAATAGTTCTCTTCATCCAGATCTTTTCTTGAAAGCACTTCTCTCATTTTTGATGGATTAAGACGACAATTCCTACAATATGTTCTGCTGAACACAATTACCAAAAATCTCAGCCATAAAAAGTGGGGTGATATCAGATTACAGAGGGCTGTATGTCAGGTAGACCAAAAAAGCACCCACTACATTCTCTATGAATTTATAAAGTGATGCAATAGATCTTTTGTACCAAAATTATTTGGCCAGCAGTTCAAGGACAGCAATTGTCTGAATGTAAAATGTAGCACTTTCATTTATCAGGAATGAAAATTCAGTCCCCACCCATGGCTAGTGAAAACTGAAAATTAGAAACTTGGCTTTCTAGGAGACATGAAACCTCTCTCACTCGTTTCCATTTCATCCCATTTTTTTCCTATAAAATGAAAGGTTATTTTGCTAGCAGAAAACTGTTATTGTTACTGAATTTGCTAAGAAAATTGGGCAGTTTATCAGTGAAGATGGCAACAGCAAATATACAGGGTTGCCAGGGACATTATTTTGCCATCCTCAGCAGCATTAACAAGTTAAAAAAAATTCTAGGTTCCAGGATAGTAATAATGAATTTGGTCTTCTAGGAAGAAACGTAGGTGGTGGATTATGTTTTCTCCCTGAGTTTGTCCTGGTGGACACCAGGGTTTTCTGGACAATAGGTTGTAATGTCAGATTTTTATTAGCATTAGTAACGAGTTGCTTGAAAAAAAGCTCTGAATCTTAGATGACAAATCTCCCTGGATGATTTGGGACTAAGAGTCAGGATTGAGTGACTGTTTGCTCTCTTCTTGCTGAGTTAGCGCTTCTTTATCAGTATTCTGTGTGGGTTTTTGGCTTTGAATAATGTCTTGTTTTGTAAAACACCAGGAAATGGTGAATGATTGAGAGCAAAATGGATGCTGTTACATTGATATAGCCAACACTATTTGGAGGGGATAAGTGACTGCCTGGTGATAATGTTGAACAGCAAAGTTACTATTGTTGAGCATTGCATAGGAACAGGTCCTTTTTAAAGCCATGTGCTTACATGTTTCATAAACAGTGTGCTTGAGAAATGTCCTTTGAGGTACAATGAATAGAATTAGAATGAATGCTGAGTTAAGATAGATAGCCCAGTTTGAAAGTCCCGTTATGAAAAAGAGGAAATATAGATACAGGCAGAATACTATGTCAGCAAAATGGATGAAACACAAAACAGCCTCCTCAGAAGAGGTGTGTCCATGGTCCCCTCTGTAAATACTTAGTTCCTAGTGACAGCAACAAATAATTGAGAAAGGTAGAAAGAGGTGTGGCCATGGAAATGGGCCAGGGTACAAGGAAGAAGACAAAAAGAAGAAAAACCAGCAATTTTCCTACACCAAAGCACAGAGAGGTGACGTATCAAATCTACCATTGGACCATCCAGACCTGCCAATCAGAGTGGGCAATTTTCTTAGGAGAAAATGCTGGACTGAGTCTAAGTTTGTTTATTTAGGTAGAAGAGCCATATTAGCCAACAGTTTTCAGCTCTATTCTGAGAGGAGAGAGAATGTTTTGTTGTGTTGTTTTTCTTGGAAAGTGTACATAGATAACTTGCCACATGGACCAGAGTTTACTTTCATAGGCAAAGGAAGTTATGGTCTCCCCAGGTAGCTCAGTGGTAAAGAATCCACCTGCCAATGCAGGAGATGCAAGGGAGATGTGGGTTTGATTCCTGAGTCAGGAAGATCCCCTGGAGGAGGAAATGGCCACCCACTCCAGTATTCTTGCCTGGAAAACTGCATGGACAGGGGAGCCTGGCAGTGCACAGTCTGTGGGGTTGAAGAGCTGGACATGACTGAGCACGCACACAGCTGCATGGATAGTGAGGGGAAGCTATTTTCCGGAGTCCCTTAGTGCTCCTCTCTTGCAGCACCATCCACTAAATATAGTCAGTCTCCAAGGGTGCTCTCACCTCCTGTTATTTATGTTCCGTGTGGTCTGAGCTCACACTGAATAAGGATGGCTTGTAAAACCGAAAAAACATTGCATGAATGATAGAGTGTGACTTTTGAGATTAGGTCATAAAAGACATTACGTGGCTTCCCTGGTGGCTCAGTGATGAAGAATCTGCCTTCCCATGCAGAAGACACGTGTTCGATCCCTAATCTGAGAAGATCCCATGTGCTCCAGAGCAACTAAGCCCCTGGACCACAACTACTGAGCCCACATGCCGCGACCACTGAAGCCCGTGTGCCCTTGAGCCTGTGCCGCTGCGGTGAGAAATCTAGGCACCATAACCAGAGAGTAACCGCCGCCCTCTCTACTACTAGAGAAAAGCCTGCGCAACACGAAGACTGCTGCTGCTGCTAAGTCACGTCTGCTGCTGCTGCTGCTACATCGCTTCAGTTGTGTCCAGCTCTGTGCGACCCCATAGACAGCAGCCCACCAGGCTCCTCTGTCTCTGGGATTCTCCAGGCAAGAATACNCCTGCGCAACACGAAGACTGCTGCTGCTGCTAAGTCACGTCTGCTGCTGCTGCTGCTACATCGCTTCAGTTGTGTCCAGCTCTGTGCGACCCCATAGACAGCAGCCCACCAGGCTCCTCTGTCTCTGGGATTCTCCAGGCAAGAATACTGGAGTGGGTTGCCATTTCCTTCTCCACAACAAAGACTCAGTATAGCCAAAATATATAAATAACATTATATAAAAAAAAAAAAAAAAACATTGTGGTTTGCATTTTGCTCTCCTGGATCATTTGTTCTGGAAGATGCCAGTTGCCATGTTGTGAGGATGTTCAAGCAGCCCTTTGGAGAGGCCCATGTGCTGAGGTGCAGAGGCCTGCTACCAACAGCCATGTACATGAGCCATCTTGGAAGTGGGTCCTCCGTATCCAGTCTACCTTTAGGATGACTGCAACCCCAGCCAACATCATAACAGTAAACTTATGGCAGACTCCAAGTCAGAGTTCCTCGGCTAAGCCACTTCCAAATTCCTGACCTACAGGAGCTGCAAGCTAATAATTTTTGTTTGTCACCAGCCATTGAATTTTAGAGTAATTTGCTATGTAGCAAGACCTGACTAATACAACTGACTCTAATTCTTGATTTGGGATTTGGTTCTGTAATTATAATTGAAAAGTATATCAAGTTTTTATATGAAAAGATAATAGAACAAGCAACATAAACTTAGGTATAAATGAGATAAAATTCCATGCCCTAATATATTACCCTACACAGCAAGAGTCAGATAAGACAGTAACCTATGTATGCAATCTCATCTGGAGGTCTAAACTACATCACATATAAGGTCTAATAGGGCATTGCATAGACTTCAGTTTTTGCTCTGAATGAGATGGAAAAGCCATTGGAAGGTCTTGAGCAGAGAAGAGACATAATAGAACTGATGTGTCCAGGAGACAAGACTATGTAATAGACTACTGTGTATTCAAAGATGTGCCAAGGGCTCTCTGCCTCTGCCCTCTAGGTGTTCCCAGGCTCACTTACCTTCAACCCCACCAGGAAAACTATCACTCCTCCTTTCCCTTTGGACTGTATCTTAGGGTTTATCCTCAATAGGTAATGATAACTAGGGGGAGAGTCAGAACATTCTGCTTAACTGAAATTTTTCAGAAAAGCTATAACCATCCTGTGTTTTTGGCTCTTAGACTGCCTAACTTAGCCTGAAGACCCTTAGAAATGTTGCAGCATATACTCTCAGAAGGTTTAGGAACTCTATCAGTCAGTTATGCTGTGGTAACAAATAACCCCCAAAGCTCAGTGCTTAATACAAAGAAGTTTCATTCTTGATCCTGCTACATGTCCAGTACAGTGTGGAGGAGTTTCTGCTTATTGTAATCACTCTGGTTCCTGAACTAATGGAGGTTCTAGCATCCTGTGACTCCACTAACATGAGGCTTCTGGTCTGCTACAGCAGAGGAAAGATGGCTGGAATTAAATGCTTTGGCCTAGGAGTGGTACATGGCATTTCTCCTTACATATCATTAGCCAAAGCTAGTCACATCCTCCTCCAGGAGGCACCATCCTCCAGGAGGTGAGGAAGCATTATTGTACCCATGCCTGGAAGTAGAAGAAAACAGAATATTGACAAGTATCAGTAATGCCTACAGCAAGGAAGCTTCTTTTTTCCTTCTTCTTCTTCATAACTTAATGAGAAGAGTAAGAAGAAAGTTGGGAACCGCAGTTTGAGTCCCTGAGATCTTTGTCTCTCAAGGAGACAGAACTAAAGTGAGGTGAGTCCTAGACTGGTTTATCTTCTTCTCAATGAATTAACACTTATTCACTAAGGGACTATGTATATACAAGGTACTATGCTGGGTGCTGTAGAAGAGATAAAAGTCAATCAGGTATGGTCCTTCCCTTAAGGGAAGCAGATGGCCTCTTTGTTTTAACACAATTATGAGAGTAAATTGTCTGGAATAATCATCATTTAATATATTGCAGAGGTAAATACACTTTCCAAATTCCTAGCATCATTTTTCCTGAAGTAGATGGGAGTGAGTGATAATTCAATTAATTGGCAGTTTAGTCTTCTCTGAATTCTTTTCTATGATCATGGATAGCAGCATGGTCCAGGAATCTGGGATATGCACCTTGATTAGATGTGAAACGTTGTCCTCAACCAAGGTTCCCAGATAAAGCACAGGATACCTAGTTAAATTAGAATGTCAGATGGACAAATAATAATTTGTAGCATAAGCACATGTCATGCAATATTTGGGACATACCTCTACTAAAAACTTTCCGATTTTTATCTGAAATTCAAGTGCAACTGGGCATCACTTTTTTTATTTGCTAAATCTGGCAATCTTATTTGTTTAACTTTTCATTTTATATTGGAGTGGAGTCAATTAGAAATTTATATTTTCAAGTGCATAGCAGAGTGATTCAACCATACATATACATGTATCCATTCTCCCCCAAACTCCCCTCCTATCCAGACTGCCAAATAACGTTGAACAGAGTTCCCTGTGCTATACAGTAGGTCCTTGTTGGTTATCCATTTAAAATATAACAGTGTTTACAAGTTCATCCCAAACTCCCTAACTATGCCTCCTCCCCCAGTTCCCCAACCGCCACCCCCAGTAACCATAAGTTTATTCTCAAAGTCGTGAGTCTGCTTTATAAATGAGTTCATCTGTATAATTTCTTTTTAGATTCTGCATATAAGGGATCTCATACAATATTTCTCTTTGTCTTACTAACTTCTCTTAGTATGCTCATCTCTAGGTCCATCCTTGTTGCTACAAATGACATCATTTCTTTCTTGATAATGGCTGAATAATATTCCGTTGTATATATGTACCACATCTTCTTTATCCATTTCTCTGTTATGAAAATTTAGGTCTGGCAACCCTATCTTAAAAATCCTTTATCATCATGGAAGCACCAACAACCTTCAACCTCATTCTGTACCACTTCCTTTGCTACCACCACACCACTGTGCCACACCAGACACAGTTCAGTTCAGTTCAGTTCAGTTCAGTTGCTCAGTCGTGTACGACTCTTTGCGACCCCATGAATCGCAGCACGCCAGGCCTCCCTGTCCATCACCAACTCCCAGAGTTCACTCAGACTCACGTCCATCGAGTCAGTGATGCCATCCAGCCATCTCATCCTCGGTCGTCCCCTTCTCCTTCTGCCCCTAATCCCTCCCAGCATCAGAGTCTTTTCCAATGAGTCAACTCTTCGCATGAGGTGGCCAAAGTACTGGACTTTCAGCTTTAGCATCATTCCTTCCAAAGAAATCCCAGGTGTGATCTCCTTCAGAATGGACTGGTTGGATCTCCTTGCAGTCCAAGGGACTCTCAAGAGTCTTCTCCAACACCACAGTTCAAAAGCATCAATTCTTCAGCGCTCAGCCTTCTTCACAGTCCAACTCTCACATCC
>SJYX01008583.1:181411-233585 GCA_006410675.1 Oreotragus oreotragus | reverse complement strand
CTGATGGACATCTAGGTTGTTTCCATGTCCTGGCTATTATAAACAGTGCTGCAATGAACATTGGGGTACATGTGTCTCTTTCTATTCTGGTTTCCTCGGTGTGTATGCCCAGCAGTGGGATTGCTGGGTCATAAGGCAGTTCTATTTGCAATTTCTTAAGGAATCTCCACACTGTTCTCCATAGTGGCTGTACTAGTTTGCATTCCCACCAACAGTGTAAGAGGGTTCCCTTTTCTCCACACCCTCTCCAGCATTTATTGCTTGCAGACTTTTGGATCGCAGCCATTCTGACTGGTGTGAAGTGGTATCTCATTGTGGTCTTGAGAGCAGGGGTTTTATATTCTTCTTGAATCAACTGGAACTCTTTTGGTTGCAGGTAGTAGAATGTGACTTGATATAGTTCACCAGAAAGGAGATCTGATTACAAAGTTACAGAGCGTCCCTTAGATTCTAAAGACAGTAACAAGCTTAACCTCAGGCAGGAAACATCAGCCAAAACTGCAGCTCACTGAGGAACTCAGGAAGCTTCTCCTTCATCTTTTTTCTGCTTTTTACTTTATAAAAGGGCTTCTCTGCTGCCCTGCTGGGAAATAACTACCTTGAATATGTCTCTACTTGATGTCTCCCCCATTTCCAAGAATAGCCACAGGGGTGGGATTCTTTTCGTCCCATTTCCAAATTCCCAGAAAAGAGGCGTAAGAGTCAGCTTAGATCAGAGGCCGTTCTGATCCAATCCAAGGTCAGGAGGTGAGGTCTGCATATGGCTCCTCCCCTTGTGAGCAAGTAGATAGAAGGAAGTAGAGGGGCATATCCAAGAAGACATGTTCTGTGCAGACAAGCCCAGCGATGTCCACTGTACCTTCTCCTACTGTGACATCTAACTTCATCCACAATTGGATGGCAATATTGGCAAAAGCAATAAAAACATAAAACCACAAGCTCAAAAGTTAACTGAGGTTGAAGACATTGTGCTAAGTCCAGTCAGCAAGACGCAAAAAAAGAAATATATGATTCCAAGTCGGCTTGTCAAATTCATAGTCAGAATGCAGGGAAGTGGTGACCACCAACTGGTGAGAGTGGGGGTCACTATTTAACATTCACAAAGTTTCTGTTTGGGATGATGAAATGTTCTGGAGTGGGATGGTAGTGAGGTTTGCACAACGTGAATGTACTCAATGCCGCTGAACTCTGCCCTTAAAAATGGCTAAGATGGTAAATTTTACGTGATGTGTATTTCACCACAATGAATAGAACAGGATGGAATACGCAGTTGATTCGGGATCCAATGCAGGGAAAGCAGCAGAGACGGTCCAGCTTGTGCATCCATGGCACTTCGCGAGTTACTCCCTTGGCTTGAGCTGCGCTTTTGTCCCTTGCTGGGGAATTCTTAGTTATTAAGACCAAGCTGATATAACCCACCTCGCTTAAGCCTTGGCTACAGTCCCCCAGGCAGACTTAATCACATCTTTTCTATGTTTCTATGGCAGCATATATGGTGTATGAAGCTACTAATGTATATCATATGCCATCAGTTCAGGTCAGTCCAGTCGCTCAGTCGTTTCTGACTCTTTGCAACCCCATGAATCCCAGCACGCCAGGCCTCCCTGTCCATCACCAACTCCCGGAGTTCACTCAGACTCATGTCCATCAAGTCAGTGATGCCATCCAGCCATCTCATCCTCTGTCATCCCCTTCTCCTCCTGCCCCCAATCCCTCCCAGCATCAGAGTCTTTTCCAATGAGTCAGCTCTTCGCATGAGGTGGCCAAAGTACTGGAGTTTCAGCTTTAGCATCATTCCTTCCAAAGAAATCCCAGGGTTGATCTCCTTCAGAATGGATCATCACCAACTCCCGGAGTTCACTCAGACTCATGTCCATCAAGTCAGTGATGCCATCCAGCCATCTCATCCTCTGTCATCCCCTCCTCCTCCTGCCCCCAATCCCTCCCAGCATCAGAGTCTTTTCCAATGAGTCAGCTCTTCGCATGAGGTGGCCAAAGTACTGGAGTTTCAGCTTTAGCATCATTCCTTCCAAAGAAATCCCAGGGTTGATCTCCTTCAGAATGGACTGTCTCTCTCACTGGCCTATGAACTTCAGAGCAGAGAACCATAGAGTATTGTTGTTCAGACAGCAGACCCTTGAGCCCCCACTCCCTGCCTGCCATTCCCCACTGTGTGACCTCCAGCAAATTACCTTCTAGGATTTAGTCTCTTTCTTCAAATGTAAAAATGGGGTCAGTATCATGCGTACCTATATGGGTTAAATGAAGAGGCCCATGCAAACATTGCATACCTATCTTAAATGCTGAATAAATTTTAGCCCTCATCGTGATCACTCACTGTCAAGCACAGCATCAGGGACATGCGGCAACTCAGTCTTTGTTGAATGGATGAACAAAATAAGGGAAAAAAACTGTGTACATGTACATATAAATTGTCAGTCATGACAAAACAAACAAGACTAAGGAGAATAAGATATGTGGGCTGCCTGTTAGACTTGACTGTGGCCTCAGCTTTGCAAAAGAGACTGTAAATATACTGTTTTCAAGGTGTACATGCATGCTCAGTCAGTCAGTCATGTCCGACTCTTTGTGACCCCATGGACTGTAGTCTGCCAGGCTCCTCTGTCCATGGGATTCTCCAGGCAAGAATACTGGAGTGGGCTGCCATGCCATTCTCCAGGGCATCTTCCTGACCCAGGGATCAAGCCCATGTCTCGTATGCCTCCTGCGTTGGCAGGCAGGCTCTTTACAACTAGTGCCACCTGGGAAGCCCTGTTTTCAAGGGCAGTTCAGGAAATATTAGGCCGAACCCTGATAAGGACATCAGAGAATGTTAACTAGTCATTCCCCTTGTGATGCATCTGCATAAAAGAGATGCCCAGAATGGCCCTATATGAATACAGATTTTCATTCCACTTAGTTGCTATATCCTTTGGCTGCAGAGAACAGATTGGTGCTTAAATACTACATTGCATTAGATTTCCCTTGGGAGAGAGATTGATAGAGTTCCTGTTGCTTTGCAGAGCAAGGGCTTAGTTGTGCACAGGATCCATCATCTTCAGAACTGGACCCCCTGCTTTCTAGACCACACTGATGCTTGAGATCCCTCCTTGAAACCCTTTTATTTTCATTGTGGATCACTCTGACTTTTGAGCCTATACTGATGCTATAGAAAATGCTCATTTCAGTAGAGTGGGGGCTTTGTTCCCTATCACTAATGTCCATCTTGGTGAAATGACTTACAACAGCTGCTCCAAGAAGTAAAATCTGATAGAAACAGAACTGGCATAGATGTAAACATAAACATTAGTTTCTATGGAAACAAAAGTTGCAGAGCAATGGCTGTAAGACCTAAGAGCCTGTATTCCAGGACTCAAATGCTAAATATATAGTGAGTGCGTCCACCAGGGATCACACCAATAACACCAAATTCTTTTTGAGAGGAAAACAGAACGCATGTAAGATTTTGGCTAAAATGGACACCCACTAGCAGAATCAATAGGAGAGAAGGCAGTCTTTTCGGTCCCAAATTGAAACTATATTTCTTTTCTTAATTGAAGGCCTCAGGGCAATGAACGGTTGATTGATGGAATTCAGTCCACAATTATACCCATGGGGGCTTCACTCTGGTGTCCAATAAAAATGCTGAAAACCTAATGGAAGTTTGAAGTCCCATACTCAAAGCAAAGTCTTCCAAAGACCCTCCTCAAATGGACCCAGGTCCTCTGGGTGCAGCCCACCATGCTACCTGCCTTCCCCTTCTCCCCCTATTGTCACATGTGTGCATGTTCAGTCACTAAGTTGTGTCCAACTCTGTGACCATGGGCTGCAGCCCACCAGGCTCCTCTGTCCACGGGATTTCCCAGGCAAGAAGACTACAGTGGGTTGCCATTTCCTTCTCCAGGGTATCTTCCTGACACAGGGATTGAACCCATGTCTCCTTTATTGGCAGGTGGATTCTTTACCACTGAACCACCAGGGAAACCCCTCATTGTTGCAGGAGTCTCTTGTTGCTGTCCAGCCACTAAATTGTGTCTGACTCTTTGCAACCCAGTGGACTGCAGCATGCAGGCTTTCCTGTCCTTTACTATCTCCCGGAGTTTGCTCAAACTCAAATCCATTGAGTTGGTTATGCTATCTAACCATCTCGTTCTCTGCTGCCCTCTTCTCTTTTTGCCTTCAGTCTTTCCCAGCATCAGGATCTTTTCCAATGAGTCAGTTCTTTGCATCAGGTGGGCAAAGTATTGGAGCTTCAGCTTCAGCATTAGTCCTTCCAATGTAGGAGTCTCTAAAGCATCATTATTCCTGAGGCTGAAGGACTTTGAATTCAATGGCATTGGAAATATTACTCCAAGAGAGCCCAATGCTATGCATGCAAAGCCATCAGCTTGTACCAGGAAGGACAAAGTCATGGTTCCATGTTGAAACAGGCTGAATCTCAAGTGCCCCTGAGACAACTAATGAGAGTCAGCCCATTTGTTCCAGATACTATTCTGAATAGCAAGGGATCCTCAAACTTAGTGGCTTAAAAGGATCTTTTAAATTAGGCTCTCAGGTTCCAGGGATCAGGGATCCAGGCAAGGCAGAGCTGTCTCTGCTTCATCCCAGGTGGGAAGACAACATCTGGAGGTGACTCATGGTTGGGTGATCAATGACAAGGGTTTGAAGACATCTGGGGGTGACACATGTCCGGTGACTAATGCTAGCTTTCTATGACTGGGACCTCCACTGGGGCTGTCAGCTGAATCATCTACCTGTCTCTCCAAGCAGCTTGAGCTTCCTCACAGCATGGTGGCCTCAGAGTAGGCAAGTTTATGGGACAATCAGGATTCCAAAAGCCCATGCAAGCAAGGCATTTTGTGAAGCACCCTTGAAAGTCACATAGCATCAATGTCAGTTCCACTGCATACCTTTGGTTACAAGCCAGCTACTAAACTTGATCCCTGATTCAAGGAATGGAGAAATAGTTCAGACTTCTCAGTCAAAGGGTAAGAATTTCTGGGCCAGAGTTAAAAATATAAACTACAGATGTACTTTAAGACCTTAATAAAATGATTTCAAACTTCAAGAGAAAATTTCCTAAAAGATGGATAATAATTTTTGATGGCATCACTGATTCAATGGACATGAGTTTGAGCAAACTCCAGGAGACAGCGAATGACACTGAAGCCTGGCATGCTGCAGCTCATGGGATCACAAAGAGCTGGACACAACTTAGTGACTAAACAATGAGCAATAAATTTTTGACTACAGCATAACAATGACTTAGTGAATGGCCTGGTTTCAATAGAAGTTCTCTCCACTAACCAATGAATCCATATGATGTGACTGGTTATCATGAGAAGAGAGTTTAAAGGACCCAGGTGTCCAAGTATGTATCATCCAACACCTAACGTGGAGCCCTTGAAGCCAAGTAGAAGAGTAATTATATTTGCTCTTTGGAACTCTGCTATTCTTTCATAGTTTGAGAAAATCTCGTCCATAATAGTTACCATGGCAACGGCAACATCTGCAGCAGATCTAGCCTGGAGGATATTTAAGGAGCAGCACCTGATCAGACAGGAATGGGTACCAACCTGGAAGCAAGCAGGAGACGAGAAAGGGTCTTTCTGGGATTGACCCTTGCCTATTCTATCCTCTAAGAAAGCAGACAACACAGAGCTGTACAAACAGAGCTGTATACATGTTAGCAGGAGATTCTATGGTACATGGAGGGTTTTAACAGCCTCTGAAGCATAATGTTCTACCACGGTATTTGAGAGAGCCCTTTGTGATGGGCAGATTCAACATCTACTTCTTGAGGGCCTACTGTGTGTCAGGCCCCATACTGGTGCCTTACACATATCCTTGCAGTTTTCATTGTATTCCCACAAACAACACCTGGATATCCCATGTAATATAAATAAGGAAACTGAGTCTCAAAGATGAAGTGACTTAACCAAAGTCAAAGCTGAGATTCAACCCCAGATCTTTCCACCACCCAAACTGACGGTCTTTCCACCAACCAATGCAGCTTCTCCATGGTGGGTGTGAGTGTGATTCAGTTTACCAAATGGATGAAACACATTCTAGACTTCCTTAGAAAAGGCTCCATCTGAGCTTGGCTCAGTGCTCTGTGATGGCCTAGAGGTGTGAGGGGAGGCTCAAGAGGGAGGGAATATATGTATACATATAGTTGATTCACTTTGTTGTACAGCAGAAACTAACACATTATAAAGCAATTATACTCCACTAAAAAAAATTAGAAAAAAAAAGAAAGGGTTCCATCTGAGATGATATTAAACCAAAAGGCAAAGAACCTTGTAGGCCATGGAAAGGAATGAATTTTATTCTAAGAGGAAAAGGATAAACATAGGTTTATTCACTCATTCACAAGTTATCCCCTGAGGTTCTGCCATGCATCAGGCTTGTGTCAGACTCTGGAACAAAGCCCTGTTCCTCTTCCCCTAGAAGAAGCAGGCAAAAAGCAAGTGAGCAGATGAAAGATAAATATAGACTCATCTAAGCATCCCTGGTGGGTCAGTCGGTAAAGAATCTGTCTGCAATGCAGGAGACTCTTTGTAATGCCGGAGACCTTCATTCGATCCCTGGGTCAGGGAAGATGCCCTGGAGAAGAAAATGGCAACCCACTCCAGTATTCTTGCCTGGAGAATCCCATGGACAGAGGGGCCTAGCACACTACAGTCCACGGGGTTGCAAGAGTCGGGCGCTACTTAGTGACTAAATCACCAAGAAGGAAATAAAACAAAGTGAGATAGTAAAGAGCTCTAAGGGATTGGGAAAGGAGTCCTTACTGTGATCAAGAGAAGCTTTTCTAAGGAGGGGCATTTGAACTGAGACCTGAAAACGGAAAGGAGAAAGCCATACACAGCACCAAAGTTAAAACATTCCAGGCAGAGGCAGACATTGGAACAAAGGCCCAGAAGCTAGAATTATCCACAAAGTCAGGTCTTGTTAACATGGGGAGTGGAAACCAGAGGCTTAAAATGTTGAAATATTGGAGGCTGATGTTGCTGGAGTGAGTGAGAGGAAAACGAGTATGAGATGAAGTTGGAAAAGTAGGCAGGTGCCAGGCCATAGAAAGTCTGTCAAGTAGGGTTGCTAAATAAAATTCAGGTCCAGCTACACCAAATGTTGGATAAACAGCAAATAATTTTTTGCCAAGTATGTCCCAAATATTGCGTGGAATATCGCTGTTGTTGTTCAGTTGCCCAGTCATGTCCTACTCTTTGTGACCTCACGGACGGCAGCACACCAGGCCTCCCTGTCAACTCACCGCCTCCCGAAGTTCATGTTCACCCAAGTTCACGTCCGTTGCACTGGCGATGCCATCCAATCATCTCACCTTCTTACTCTCCTCACTCTTCTCCGTCTGCCCTCAATCTTTCCCAGCATCAGGCACTTTTCCAGTGCGTCAGCTGTTCATGTCAGATGACCGAAATACTGGAGTTTCAGCTTTAGCATTGATCCTTGCAATGACTATTCACGGTTGGTTTCCGTTAAGATTGACTAGTTTGATCTCCTTGCTGCCAGGGGACTCTCAGGAGTCTTCTCCAACACAACAGTTCGAAGGCATCAATTCCTCAGCACTCTGCCTTATTTATGGTCCAGCTCTCACAATCGTACATGACCACTGGGAAGACCATAGCCTTGACTGTATGGACCTTTGTTGGCAGAGTAATGTCTCTGCTCTTCAACACATTGTCTAGATTTGTCGTAACTTTCCTGCCAAGAAGCGAACATCTTCTGATTCCATGGCTGCAGTCACCCTCTGCTGTGGTTTTAGAGCCCAAGAAGAGGAAAGCTATCGTACTTCTACCTTTTTCCCTCTGTTTGATGTGAAGCAATGGGGCCGGATACCATGATCTTGGTTTTTTTAATATTTCGTTTTAAGCCAGCTCTTTCACGCTCCTCCTTCACCCTCATCAAGAAGCTCTTTAGTTCCTGTTCGCTTTCTGCCATTAGAGTGGGATCACCTGCATATCTGAGGTTGTTGATGTTTCTCCCGCCAGTCTTGATTGTAGCTTGTAACTCATTCAGCCTGGCATTTCTCATCATGTGCTCAGAGTATAGATTAAACAAACATGGGACATACTTTCGCTTTAAAAAGTGGGGTTCATTGTTTATCTGACAGTCAAATATAACTGGACCTCTGTATTTTTCTAATGTTTATTTATTTACTTGGCTGCCTCAGGTTCACTGTGTCGTGTGGGATCTTGCCTTGCAGTGCAGATTCTCTAGTTGTGGTTCATGGGCTTAATTGCCCCAAGGCATGTGTGATCTTAGTTCTCTGACCAGATCGAACCCATGTCCCCTGCAGTGCAAGGCAGACTCCTAACCAGTGGACCGCCAGGGAAGTCCCTGGCTCTGTATTTTGTTTGCTATATTAGACAACCCTACATAGTGGACTCTTAGGAACCAATTCTAAGAACAACAGGAAGTCACTGACAGACTTTAAGCATTGACGGACACAAACTGATTCACATTTTTAAAAGATTGTTCTGGCTGCTGTGGGGAAAGTGGATTGTGATGGAGCAAGAGAAGTGGGAGAGAGTTACTGTTGTGTGTGTGTGTGTGTGTGTGCAAGTGCATGTGCACATGTGCCTGCTCAGTCATGCCTGACTCTTCTGTGACCCCATGGTCTGTAGCCTACCAGGCTCTTCTGTCCACGGAATTTTCCAGGCAAAAATACTGGAGCAGGTTGCCATTTTCTTCTCCAGGGCATCTTCCTGACCCAGGGATTGAGTCCACATCTCTTGTGTCTCCTGCATTGGTAGGCAGATTCTTTACCGCTAGCACCACCTGGGAAGCCCCAAGTTACTATAGACATTCAGGCAAAAGATGGGTGGTGGCCTGGATGAGGGGGTAGCTGTGGGGTTGGAGCAAAGTAGAGTAGTTCAGGAGATGCTTTGGGAGTAGAGCTTGTGATGGACGGGAAGGGGTTGGGGAGGGAAACTGGAGAATCAACAATGACTATTTGCTATTGGAGCAGAACATCATCTGCTCTTTATACTTAGAGAAGCTTCTCAAGTGTTCAGGTTTACTGAAGTCATCCAAGAGGTCTCTTTGGTGGTCCAGACACATGTTGATTTCAATGCTCTTTGGTTTCCCCTTAATTCTATAGCCTTGGCCAACATTTTACAAATTGGTCATTTACATTTTTAATCAAACATCATGTGCCTTAGAGTTCTTTTCAGAACTCCCAGTTTCCATGCTGTGTGTGATACTCAGTCTCATTTACCCTGGAAGAAGCCAGAAACTGCAGACGTCTGGGGCTCTGGATTTTTCCATTTGTCAAGCCAGTTTTGAAAGACGAGGTTACTTTAAAACCTGAGCTACAATGACCTTTACCCAGGAGAGACACAACAGTTCGTTAAGTTCTTGTGGGCTTAACTAAAAGAGACACATGCTGGAGCCAAGAAGAACTTATTAGCTGAACACAGCTTTCCATTGCCAGCACCAATCACTTCAGGGAGTAGAAACTAGTTTCGGGAAAGAATGTAGAGAACGAATTCTGAGTATGGCAGAACCAAACAAANTGTGTGTGTGTGTGTGTGTGTGCAAGTGCATGTGCACATGTGCCTGCTCAGTCATGCCTGACTCTTCTGTGACCCCATGGTCTGTAGCCTACCAGGCTCTTCTGTCCACGGAATTTTCCAGGCAAAAATACTGGAGCAGGTTGCCATTTTCTTCTCCAGGGCATCTTCCTGACCCAGGGATTGAGTCCACATCTCTTGTGTCTCCTGCATTGGTAGGCAGATTCTTTACCGCTAGCACCACCTGGGAAGCCCCAAGTTACTATAGACATTCAGGCAAAAGATGGGTGGTGGCCTGGATGAGGGGGTAGCTGTGGGGTTGGAGCAAAGTAGAGTAGTTCAGGAGATGCTTTGGGAGTAGAGCTTGTGATGGACGGGAAGGGGTTGGGGAGGGAAACTGGAGAATCAACAATGACTATTTGCTATTGGAGCAGAACATCATCTGCTCTTTATACTTAGAGAAGCTTCTCAAGTGTTCAGGTTTACTGAAGTCATCCAAGAGGTCTCTTTGGTGGTCCAGACACATGTTGATTTCAATGCTCTTTGGTTTCCCCTTAATTCTATAGCCTTGGCCAACATTTTACAAATTGGTCATTTACATTTTTAATCAAACATCATGTGCCTTAGAGTTCTTTTCAGAACTCCCAGTTTCCATGCTGTGTGTGATACTCAGTCTCATTTACCCTGGAAGAAGCCAGAAACTGCAGACGTCTGGGGCTCTGGATTTTTCCATTTGTCAAGCCAGTTTTGAAAGACGAGGTTACTTTAAAACCTGAGCTACAATGACCTTTACCCAGGAGAGACACAACAGTTCGTTAAGTTCTTGTGGGCTTAACTAAAAGAGACACATGCTGGAGCCAAGAAGAACTTATTAGCTGAACACAGCTTTCCATTGCCAGCACCAATCACTTCAGGGAGTAGAAACTAGTTTGGGGAAAGAATGTAGAGAACGAATTCTGAGTATGGCAGAACCAAACAAAGGAGCACTGTGTTCCTCTGGTCTGTGTATTGCTTTCAAGACACTATCCCTACTGTATGCTTTCACAAAAGCTGAAGAAATAATCACAACACATTTATCATTCACCAGGCAGAATTATTTTGGCAAGAAATCTATGCTCTGGAATACATTATACTAACTGACAACATATTCTGAAAAATGTAGATTTTCAAAGCTGGTAGGTGCTTAGGCAACCATGTCGGGCTAAGGAACTGAGTGATTATGTCATTATATGTGTATCAAATATTTGGGATAAATATTAAATGATCCACAAAGTCAGGTCTTGTTAACACAGGGAGTAGAAACCAGTGGCTTCGACAAAGACTGGGGAGGTTGATTTCACTCTGGGCTCCTGAAGAAAGATTCATAATGTTCTGGGTGGAAAGCTGCATTCAGCATAAATAAATACATTAGTTTTTAAACTTTAAAATTCTGAAGACTGAAAGAAACAAAGCTGCTTATCCTCTCTGCTTAACTCAGGCAGCTGGGGGAGGCCACGGAACAGTTTTTCAGGGGGTGGCTAGGGAGGTCAAGGTAGACTTTTTCCTTCTGGAGAAAATACGGATGGTGCTCTGCTTTTTTCCCCCAAGGAATTCACACAGACATAACACTTAGGGTGACTTTCTGTGTGTTTACAGGACTTGGGGAGGAACTTTATTCAGGACATCGTCTGTGGATACATGCTAACTTGAAGGGATGATATGAGTTTATGTCTAATTGATAGTTTAAGGTGGTGTTTCTCTGCCTCAGCAGTATTGACATTTGGGATCAGATAATTCTTTGTTGTGGGGACTATCCTGTGTATCGTAGGATGATCGGACTTTAAAAATATTCCAGCCTGAAAGTTGAGAGTTATGTTTTCTTCGGTGGCAATTTTTAGGACATGAGCCTGGGAGGTAGCATCTCAAGTAACCCTGAGAGAACTTCTCTGAGGAGGCAAGGGGAGGAGCTAGATTTTATAGAAGTTATGTAACAAAGGGTGGGAAGTCTGAATGTCAAAAGATTATTGTGAATTAAAGAAGACCAGATATCTCAAGTTAAGGAATTCAGTGATTTTCTGTGTATGGGGAGTTGCAAGAGTTTGGGCTCGCTGAAATCATTCCTTCAGTATGCACCTAGCTATCTGGGGCTGGTTTCCTGTGTTTCCGTATCCTGAGCTTCCTCAGGCTCACCGTGGGGAGTGGCTGCAGGCTGACGGCTGTAGACGGCAGGCATTCTTTTCCTTCCTGAGTGTTCTCAGGGTTCCCTGGCCCACACTGGAGGGCCGCAGTCACTGATGACTGTGATGTCCATGCATTCTGATATAGCAGGAAATATCTGAGCTTCCTCAGGCTCACCGTGGGGAGTGGCTGCAGGCTGACGGCTGTAGACGGCAGGCATTCTTTTCCTTCCTGAGTGTTCTCAGGGTTCCCTGGCCCACACTGGAGGGCCGCAGTCACTGATGACTGTGATGTCCATGCATTCTGATATAGCAGGAAATATTCCATTTCTCAGATGGTAGGCAGCATCCCTGGCCTCTTCCTACAGGATGCCAGTAGCACTCTTTACTCCGTGTCATGACCGAAAATGTTTTCAGACATTGCCAAGTGTCCCCTGGGGATCACAGTTGTTGTTGTTCAGTTGCTAAGTCTTAGCCAACTCTTTGCCACCCGATGGACTGCAGTGTGCCAGGCTTCCCTGTCCTCCATTATCTCTTGGAGTTTGCTCAAACTCATGTCCATTGAGTCAGTGATGTTACCCAACTATCTCATCCTCTCTTGCCCCCTTATCATTTTGCTTTCAGTCTTTCCCAGAGTCAGGGTCTTTTCCAATGAGTCAGCTCTTCGCCTTAGGTGGTCAAAGTATTGGAGCTTTAACATCAGTCCTTCCAATGAATATTCAGGGTTGATTTCCTTTGTTTGACTGGTTTGATCTCCTTGCTGTCCAAGGAACTCTCAAGAGTCTTCCCCAACACCACAGTTCAAAAGCATCAGTTCTTTGGCACTCAGCCTTCTTTATGGTCCATCTCTCACATCCGTACATGACTACTAGAAAAACCATAACTTTGACTACATGGGCCTTTGTTGGCAAAGTGATATCTCTAGGTTGCGCTGAGAACCCACCTTTGAGAACTGCTGAACTGGGTTGCATAGCAAGATTCAGGACTTTGGACTCTCGGCATGCTATGAATCATTGACTCAAGAAAGGCCTGCCGAGCATCCATCAGTCCCAATCCTCTACTTTCACAGGCAAGAAAACAGGTCCAGAGAAGGGCAGTTTCCTACCCAAATTCACCCTGCTAGCCAAGCAAGATCTATCTCCTGGCTGTTCTTCCAACTCTCACTGGCACATTCTCTGCCTGGATTCCACCTGTCTGAGTTTATGAGAGAAGTTAAAACAAAGATAAAGCCACGTAGCAGATTATTTTATTCCTATTCAAGGCAGTATTTGCAAAGACGTACAAGTTTATTCAGATCTGACAACTGAGACCGTAGTCTCCAATGACACTTTACATAGGTAATCAAGCAGACTCTTCTCCCGCAGAGAGAAACAGCATACCTCTCTTTCTCGGGACTGAAATCAGCCAGGTTTAGAATGCAGTCCCTCCCCAGGTTGTCTTCCTAATCAGCCCCAAGAACAAAAAAGCAAAGAAAATATCACATGTGATTGACTTTACTGAGAAAAGATCTCTTTATAGTTGATTCCCGTCTCATTATCCACAGCAATGCAGAAGTCGGGCCGCTTGGGCACATCCCCCAGCTCCCTCCTTTGCCCCTTTTCCTTGGAAACAAGTCCAATTTCTCCTGCCTTTAGGAAAAGGAGTATTGGTGTGAACTGGCTTCTCCTTTGGGCATTGTATATCTTATTGTCTTATGCCTCTGTGCTAGCAGCTGCCCATCTCACCTCCAAACCTTGTCTGGGGGATTTCCCTGACTCCCACAGTCAAAAACAGCATCAGGGAGAAATTGTTCCAGTCACTCCTAAATCCCCATTCTTTTGTGGATATGCTTCTGTTTAAACCTGGGCCCAGACTCACTGGGCGGCTGGGAATAGTAGCCATTTTCATAATCCCCCAGTGTTTTCAACAAATGAGTTGCCAAGCTGAAGAATGGGCAAGGCAACCTCTCCGTCCGATTTCTCCCCCTTTCTAATGGGTTGCAGAGGGCAAAAGAGAATCAGATTCATGAAATAAGGAATTGCAAACCTATTTATTGAGCCCTGGTTAACAGAAGGGAAAACTTTCTCGATGCTGGATATTTTATATAAACTAGATATTGAAAACACATAATAGTAAGCATTTTAAAATAGGGACCTTGTTTCAACTTTACATCCTAAAATGATACTGTTATGCAGGGTAATTACACAATAAATTTATTAGGGACTATAAAGCAATAAAAATGGTGGTAATGGTTGGTCATTTAATAGCTGAATCGTAAATGAGTTTTTCAGCCTTAATGTAGCAGGTTTCTACAATTAGGAAACCATTCTTAGGGGTATCTTTAATTCCTTAAAAAAATTTTTGAGGTTCAGTATCATTAGTTCCTTCATTTAAGATGCTGCTTATTTAACCAATTGAAGTCAGGGAACATTGGGATTTTTAAGGAATAAGAACCATCTGAGAAAAAAAAAAAATAGGCAACAATATAGCAAGGATCTGTGCCCACATTAATGATTTCACCTAGGGAGTCAGGGTGGTAGCATAGGGTCAACTGTTTACTAGTTAAGATATGATCATGACAAGTGACTTCATCTTCCTGTTTTTCCATCCTGAATCTCATTCATAACATGGGACTAATAAACCAACATGTCTGATAGGGTTGATGTTTGATTAGGGTCATTGTTTCATGTTGATGGCTTATATCGAACGGTACATGGAGAGACTTAGTCCATCCTTGGCTCACAATGTGAGCTAAAGAAATGGTAATTTTTGTTTGTGCTATTATCATCATTCACGTATATCCCACATCATTCTGATCTTTTTACCTTCTCTGTATCCTTGCTATTCCATACTATGATCCGTTTCAAACAGTTATCCCCAGGTGTCTAGTCTTCTAGGATGAATAAAAATTAGGAATGTGGATTTTTCACCAAACCCACCCAATGCTAGGCCACAATTCCTGTTCTTGCCAATGAAATCAGGAAGAAAAACCATCATTTAATGAAAGCTTTCACTATGAATCCTCTCCCACATGGTCTTGCTTAATCTTTAAAACACCCTAAGAGACCCATATTATCCCACTTTCAGATGAGAGGTCCAATGATTTTAAACAATCTCTCCAGTGTTCCTCAGTTACAAGCTGACAGAACTAGGATTTTAATCCAGTCCTTTCCACTGGACCACACTCTCTCACTGTAGGAAATACTCACAGAATGTCTGATAGATGCCAGGCAGTGTGAATGCCATGGGAGAGATAGAAGCAGACATGTCCTCGTCTGAGTCAGACATGGAACTGGCTATCATTCTCAGCAAATGTAGCAACAAGTGAAAAAATAAAAGTGTTAGTTGCTCAGTCATGTCTGACTCTTTGCAACCCCATGGACTGTAGCCCACCAGGCTCCCCTGTCCATGGAATTCTCCAGGGAAAAATACTGGAGAGGGTAGCTATTCCCTTTCCTGCCCAGGGATCAAACCTGTGTCTTCTGCATTGCAGGCATATTCTGAGCCACCAGGGAAGCCCGGAAGCAGCAAGACATGCTCATCAATAAAGCACTCGGGAAATTCAGAAGCAGAATCCTCACTATAGGATCTAGCTTCCATCTCCCCTCTGTCCTTTTTTTCTAGTGCCCCCATCACTCACGTGCTCCAGTCCACGGCCCCTCCTTCTGGTCCTCAGCCATACACATCTCTTCCTGCCTCAAGGCTTTTGCCTGGAGCCCTCATCTCCATGCGACCTTCTTGGCTGTTTTTTCTTAAGTCTCAGCTGTAACCTGCTTCTGATGTCTTTGCTAACTATCTCTCCAAAGGGCCCTCCACTTCCATCTCCAAGATATTACACATCAAACCTGCTTTATTTTCTTCCCGGCAGTTGTCATGCTTATATGAAAAGCTTCTGCTCACGAATTGGCTCACCTGATTGTTTTGTTTCTCTCCCAATTAGAATGTAAGCTCCATCAGCAGGATTCAAGTCTGCCTTCTGCCTATCTTCAGTCCTGTATTCCTAAGGTCTTAACAGCACCTGAGCACACAGTAGACCCTCAACATTAACTGAATAAAGGGTTGAGGAGTGCATGACTGATGTTAAAGCAATTTAGTTGTGTTGAAGTATACTATCTTGTGGGTTTGTGGCTCCAACTGTTCCCAGGCAAAGGCAGGTGCCATCTCACTTTTATATTTTTAAGGAAAAGAAAGGAATCCACACTTATCTCTTAATTCTTTCACTTCTGTGACCCACGGTTCTATTTCCCTAACTGGGACCAAACTTCCTCTTCTTTCTATCCCCTTGAATTTCTGCACATGACTTTCTTGATGAGAAAAAGCAGTCAGCAAAATCTTTTTTGGGAATCGTCTGCATTCTCTTAGAAATAAGGAATCTAATTGCCATGGTCAGCTGTTGTTTTGACTGCCAGTCATTCATTCACTATTTGGTTTTACTTGAGGTAAACTGTCCTGGCTTATGAGCAAGTCATAGTGGTTTCCTCTGGACCCACCTCACTGCTTGGATGCAGAGAGAGGCAAGTGACCCAGGTCTGACCAATCATTGTTGTCCATTCCCCTGGCCACAGTGACTGGCTCAGAAATGAACCTGTGACACAAGTCGAGCCAATGAGAGTCACTTCTGTGATTTTATGCAAGCTGGCTAGGAATCAGAGCTCTCTTTTCCTGTGGGAGTTGCCTAGCTAGTGGACTATAAGCCTGTTACTGCTGTAGGTAGTGATCATCATGGCGCAAAGAGGAAGATCCTGTGTGAGGATGAATCCAGCACAGACATATACGTATACATATGGCTGACTCGCTCTGTTGTACAGCAGAAAGTAACACAACATCGTAAGGCAAGTGTGTGTGTGTGTTAGTCACTCAGTCACGTCCTACTCTTTGTGACCCCAGGGACTGTAGCCTCCATCCATGGGCTTCTCTGGGCAAGAATACTGGAGTACATTGCCATTCCCTTCTCCAGAGGATCTTCCTGACCCAGGGATCAAACCCTGGTCTCGTGCATTGCAGGCAAATTCTTTACCATTAGAGCTACAGGGAAGTCCTAGCAAGTATACTTCAGTATATATATATATATATATATATGTTTTTTTTTTTTTTTTTTTTTTAAGAAAAAAGGAGAGCAAGGCAGAAAGAAAGTACAGGAGAGGAGAGAATGACATTCTTGAAATCCCTAGATCCAGCTATACCTGAAGTTAAGTCTATCTCCAGACTTTTCAATTAATGAGCCAATAAAAATCCCTTGTGCTTACGTCTTCAGTTTGTGTCATTTGCAACCAAAAGGCTAATGCCAGAACCAAAAGTGAACTGCCTTTGCATAGTTTGTGGCTCACAGTGTGAGCTTAAGCTCTTCCAGTTCTGCATATAGAATGTGTTGGGCTCCAGTCATGAGAAATACCTTCAAGCAAAAGCTGGAAATATTTGGGTGAAAAAGAACATTTGTTTATCTTCCAGCTCATACACCGTGGATGTGCAATTCTAATCTCCTTTTAAAGGGCAGTTCTTTGGAACTGGATGCTGCTTAAATACCAGGCCCAGACAGCTGCCAAGGGGAACATCATCCAGTGATTATTTTTCAACAGCAGCAAAGTAGCTGGATGGCTTTACATTTTTTTTTTTATTGCCATAAAACATTGCAGAGACTGTAGATTGCATTAGCTCTGTGTGCTCAACCCTTGGGAACCATGTGAGGAATAAAGAGAAGAGGAAATGAAAGAACTTTGCCAGATACCTATATGTGTTCCAGAACTAGTGATGGGTGTTTCAGGTTTCTTAACTCACTCTGTTTGGGATTAGAGTCCTGAATTCAGGTCCAAGATATGCCACTGATGGGCTGCAAGACCTTGACCAAGCCACTTAGCTGCTCTGGCCTTAGCTTCTTCGTCTGTCAGTGGGGTAATAAATATTTATCATTATCACAGAACTGTGTTCTGTCTAACTGGCGTCTATTGGAAGGCATGTTTAAAGGGAAAGTAAGAAAGCATTAGCAATGTAAGCCTGTTCGTGTTCCAAGTGATGGGTTTGACAAGGAAGGGGCGATCTGCTCTCATCTTTTGGCCCACCATATTTGGACTGATCGGTGCAGTCCTTTTCATGGCTGTTGTGTGATAGGTGTCACTGGTGAGAACTCCAGCCCTCAAGTCACACAGGCCAGGCCTCAAGTCCTGCCTCAGCATGTACATACTGCCTGTCCTTGAGCAAAACTCAGTTTCCTCAGCAGTAAAATGGGGTTCTTGGAGGATCCACAGAGGTGCTCTATTCTGAGAACTGTTCGTATATCTAGGAAAATCCTGGGTGTTCAGTAAATGCTGGTATTAATAATTCATATTTTGAGAGCCAAAGCAGGCACTTTTATGCTGGAACTATGCTGGAACATGCCATAACTAAAATTCCTGGAAACACACACGGAAATAAAACATCATCTGTGCAGATCCCCACCTCCTATGATCTTCTTGCTCTTGGGACTCTACACAAACTTGGCAGGTATCTTGTCCTCTCTGAGAAACATTTTCTCAGCCACAATGAGGGGAGGGGCCAACGGAGCAAAGATTAGAAATAATCTGAGCCTGTGAGTCCCATTCAGCTCTGACTTGCTGTGGTTCTAAATAATTGTAAATTAATTTTATTTTTGTTAGCCACTCAGTCATGTCTGACTCTTTCCAATCCCATGGACTGTAGCCCTCCAGCTCCTCTGTCCATGGAATTCTCCAGGCAAGAATACTGGAATGGGTGGCCATTCCCTTCTCCAGGGGATCTTCTTGACCAGGGATTATACCCAGGTCTTCCTTGTGGCAGGCAGATTCTTTTATCATCTGAGTCCCCAGAGAAGCCCTAATTTTATTTTTAAATAGCGAAAATAAATAAATAAAGAGTTTCTAGAGTCAAAGCAAGAGCCCCTGGCTACACAGCTCAACTCAGCTGCGACTCCATGAGAAGAAGAGGGCCTCTGTGGAGGAAGGGTGCATGGTTTAGAAGTCTGGAAGAAAGGAGGCTTCTGCTTCGCTTTAAATGGTCTCAAACCCCAGTTCCTTGCAGGGAAAATGCAGGGAGTATGACACAACCCCAGAAAAAGGAGGCAAAAACTGGGTGTTGAGAAAAGCAGTCGAAAGCGGTGCAAACAGCAGGGATTTGAGGGCGCTGCGTGACAGTTGCCCTTGCAGGTGTGTTTGTCAGCAGTTTTGAGACTCTGCCCCTCCCAGGGTCTCCCACCCCGGTAGTATTCAGGGTCCCTGAAGACAGCTGATCTAGGACAGAACAAAATCTATTTTTGAATTTTGAATTTCAAAAGCCTAGACTGAGGCACAACACAGAAGACATGGAATTCCAGGTGGTAAACATCCTCCCATCCAGAGGAGGGAAGAGTAAGAGGGGAAGCAGAGGAAATGTAGGTGCCAGTGGGCCCTAATCGGGGCCCTCCATGTTGCATCACTCTGGGAGCCTCAGAGAAGTGAAGTCGCTCAGTCATGTCCGACTCTTTGCGACCCCATGGACTGTAGCCTACCAGGCTTCTCTGTCCAGGCAAGAATACTGGAGTGGGTTGCCATTTCCTTTTTGAGGGGATCTTCCCGACCCAGGGGTTGAACCCAGGTCTCCCACAATGCAAGCAGACGCTTTACCCTCTGAGACACCAGGAGAGCCTCAGAGAGTTGGGGGCAAACCACCTCACAGATGGACCTCAGAGAACCAGGAAAATCCTAGAGTCTCCTGCAGCTGATGTGACTCAGCAGCAGGAGTAATGTCTGAGTGAGGAGTGAATGGGCCTGGGACAGCCTCAAATGATTCCTGTGCCGAGTGTTTCCAGGCCTAGAGGGGTTCCAGGTGCCCGCAGGGTCACAGGATGGCCTGGCCACCGTGGCTCCTTTCCATGGGACCGGGTATCTGACAGGTGTGTCCTCTGTCCTGCCACAGGTGGTAAGAGAAAGATGCCCCACTGCTGGGGGAAGGCAGGACCTAGTGACATGAGCAGTCTGAAGACAAGAATACAAGAGGGGAACAGAGAACTTCAGTCTGTGCTGCCAATATGACGGGTGGAGGACTCAGGACCCGGGGTACCCAGGCCTGGCTGTTCATTCTATGGACAGCAGCGTGATGGACCGGGTATGGCCAGGCTGGAAACACAGGGATGAAGATGACCGCAGCACCGTCCCCACGGCTTCCCACCAGTAGTCACTGTGTGATGGATTACAAGAGGGGAACAGAGAACTTCAGTCTGTGCTGCCAATATGACGGGTGGAGGACTCAGGACCCGGGGTACCCAGGCCTGGCTGTTCATTCTATGGACAGCAGTGTGATGGACCGGGTATGGCCAGGCTGGAAACACAGGGATGAAGATGACCGCAGCACCGTCCCCACGGCTTCCCACCAGTAGTCACTGCGTGATGGAGGAGACAGACCTAGCAAGACTGAGAGGAATGGAAAACCATGGCAGCAGGAGACAGCAGGAGTAGGGAGGAAAGGACGGTGAGAATGAGAGGGAAATGGGCACTGGGTCTGCAGGAGCCCACTGGCGGTTGTGTGCGGGATGCCAGGCCCCTAGGAACTGGGGGAGCAGGGGAGCAAACAGAGGTATACACCGACCCAGTGCACCTCACTATAAAAAGTAGCAGCTTACAGGACAACCACCTGTTACAAAAAGCCAAGCAGGGTTCCTCTTCCTGAGCGAGAGCATAGCCATGGCGCCAGGGAGGAGGCTTGGGGAAGAGCTGAGCAGTCTGGCTGGGGTTCGCCTCCTTCCAGATGCAGCCGCCTCCCAGAATTTCCCATTTCTGTATGGAAATGAACTGAACCATTAACAGCGTGCGATCACCCTCTGAAACTCCCTCTAGACCTCAGTTCTCCTGCACAAAACCAAAGGTGGTTTTATTTCAACACCTGTCTAACCGGTCCCAACTAAAAATGAACAGTATCCTGAAAAGAAAAGAGCAAAGCCAAACCAGAGGGGCAGAATGATCCCAGCCTGAAGCATGCTGTTCACTCACTCAGCCTCATTCCCTCAAGGGAAAAAGAGGCATGTGAGAGGCTAGAGCTGAGACACACGTGCAGTGACTGCACTAGGAGAAGAGTGGGGGAAGAAGTCCCCTCCCGTGGCTCCCCACTCCTGCTAACAAGCCACAGGCAAAGCTCGGATAAGCTAATGTGTGTCCGGCCACAAGGTCATGTGAGCTGATCAATGCCAGAGGACAGGGAGCATTCTACATCTCCAACATCGTTAAGAGAAATGGAAATACAGAACAGGGTCTGGGGGCAGGGTTCTGAGGACGCCCTCCAAACGCTAGTGAACTTGGACTCTGACATTTACAGAGATGCCCATGACTGCTTGAGCCAAATCCCTTTTCACGTGGTGTGGCCAATGTGATATTTAAACAGAAATGTCACCCTCATGACATTTCTGTCCCCAAACCCTTCAGAACCCTGCTGTCCTCGGGTTGGTTCATTCATGGTCTCTATCCAAAGTGGAAACTGTTGATAAAAACAGGAAGAAAAAAAAAAAGTAAAGTTGGGCTTGATGAACTGGGGATTAAATGGGTCCAAGTCTTTTAGTGAAATGGGAGCTTTGTCATGCTGAGGAAATTAGCTTTTGTGTTTTGAAACTTAGTCCTAAAAACACGGCACTGTCTTCAGTTGAGCCTCTTGCCTGAGACAGTGAACTGCGGTCCATGCTGCCATGGAGCAACTCAAGGAAGACAGCAGCCAAGCACCTGGCTTTGAACTGGAACTCAGCACCACCTCCTCTCAGTAAAAGATCAGACCAGACTTTGAGTTGGCTTCATCCTGTCTTTGAAACATTGCTTTTATTTAAAAGTCTGGAAGAGGGAGGAAGCATAGTTTCTGAGAATTCGGCTTACATCACCTGCTAGTTAGAGGTCAAGTTACTACATTGTAGTTTGGGTTATCAGAATTGATGTTTTTGGCAAATGTACACTAAAAACTGCATTTTTTAAAGTGGATAAAAGTGCACCAGAAAAAGAAGCTCGTATTTGTAGACATCAGCACATTTCAATGAGTGTTGCAGCTAAATTTGAAAGAATGTGCACTTTTGAGATTCTAGTGTAGATGTAAATTTGTGTTGAGGAATGTACACTCAGCTCTGTTATTTCAAATCTTTCACACAGGCCTTCTCCACCAAGAGTGTCACAGGCACATGGAAAAAATACAAACAAACTCGTACCCCAAGCTGCACAGAAGCCTCCTTCCTTTTACCAATGAGTTTTTCTGCTCCAGCATCAACTTCATTCATTAAGCAAGAAACAATTTTCACAGCCTCCACTATCTCTGCTTTGTTCTCCCCAGTGAGATGGCTGTAACTGACCTAACTTAAAGGAAAGTAAGGTCTGCATTCCATCTTTGGAAGGACAACCCAACTGAGACCTACTTATGTCTGAAATGCTTTATTGGTTACAAAGGTTTGCTTTTTAGAATAAAAGCTAGGCTCAGTTGGAAGATTTGAGCAGATCCAGCTTCTCGCTACTGTTACTTCAGGTCTTTTGTAACTTGATCATGATGATAATAATGAAAACTATCAAAGAGCAGGCTCTTTAGAAGACTTGCCTGAAGGTCTAAACCTCTGACACGTGAAGCCTGGTGCCTCGGTATTGCTGGTGTCTTGCAGTAATCCGGTGTTGTTGCTGTTGTTGTTAACTGGGGTATAGTTGCTTTACAGTGTTGTGTTAGTTTTTGCTGCACAACAAAGTGAGTCAATTATTTGTTGTTCAGTCACTAAGTTGTGTCTGACTCTTTGTGCCCCCATGGACACCAGGCTCCCCTGACCTTCATTATCTCAAATTCATGTCTACTGAGCCAGTGATGCCATTCAACCATCTCATCCTCTGCTGCCCTCTTCTCCTTTTGCCTTCAACCTTTCCCAGCATCAGAATCTTTTCCAATGAACTGGCTCCTTGTATCAGGTGGCCAAAGTATTGGAGCGTCAGCTTCTTCATCAGTACTTCCGATGAATTTTCAGGGTTGATTTTCCTAAGAATTGACTTGTGTGATCTCCTTGCAGTCCAAAGGACTCTCAAGAGTGTTCTCCAGTGCCACAGCTAGAAGGCATACATCCTTTCCCTCTTGGACACCCCTTCCAACCCCCACCCCAGCCCCCTTCTAGGTCACCACAGAGCACCAGGTGCTATGAGCTTCCTGTGCTATAGAGCAGGTTCCCACTGGCCACCTATTTTACACATGGCAGTGTAACGTATATACATATGTCAATCCTAATCTCCCAATTCATCCCACCCGCTTCTTCCCTCGCCATGTTCACACATCTGTTCTCTATGTCTGTGTCTCTATCCTTGCCTTGCAAATAGGTTCATCTATACTGTTTTTCTAGATTCCACATATCTGCATTAATATATGATACTTTTTCTCTTTCTGAGTTACTTCACTCTGTATGACAGACTCTAGGTCCATCCACACTGTTTTAAAGCCTAGTTTTAATAAATGTCCAAGAGGACAAGAAATACAAATATGCATTGATATAGATAGCCCATCTCTTCATAGGGGCCATGGAATATGAACAGTAGCTACAACAAAGCAATAGCTAGTGCCTCCACAATCACCTGGACACTTAGTATGCACTGGACAACTCAGGGGGGAAGTATGGGCTTGTGTGTTTCAGCTGCTGATGGAATAGATGGGTCGCAGGCCACAGACCCAAATGTGGAATAAGTATCGGATCCCTTTATTTCCTTCCAAGTGGCTTAATTTCAGCTCTGACTATCCCATGCTGCAGTTCTCAGTACTCCCCCATCCCTACCCCATCAGGTCTTTTCCTAGTACCCAGGTGTTGGGGAGGTCCCCATCCCCCAGTCCTTCCCCTGACTCCCCAGCATGTACAAGCTGTGAGGCACCAGAGTACACTGGTTGCCATGGAGACACACATCATCCCAGTCTACCCATCCCTTCAGGTCTGGGGCTGCTGCTCCCACTTTTCACGTGGAAGCTGGGGGATTGTAGTGAGACTGGGAAGCACCTCGCCCTGCCCCTTGGTATGCTTGTCACCTCTCTGGGTCTGGACCCTGCCAGGGTGCTGCTTCCTCTGATTTTCAGAATACTCTATGCTTCTGGTTCAAGTAAATAGAGTTTTACTCAAAGACTATTTTGAATAGTCTTTTCAAAGACTCTCTCACTTCACTTCTGTCTCAGAGGTACTCTTCTCCCTCAAACTATCCACCTCTGTGATTTTCAGCTTTGGCAAAACAAAGCTAAAAAGAGAAACACCTGGCAGGCAATTCCAACTCTCCATGCTTCCCTGACGCTCCCAGCTACAAGCTTATGCCCTATTTGAGAAACATACTTGTGCTTAGTCACTCAGTTGTGTCTGACTCTTTGTGACCCCATGTCCTGGAGCCTACCAGGCTCCTCTGTCCATGAGGATTCTCCAAGCAGGATACTGGAATGGGTCGCCATGCCCTCCTCCAGGGAATCTTATCAATGGGGATCGAACCTAGGTGTCCTGCATTGCAGGCAGATTCTTTACCAGCTGGGCCACCAGGGAAGCCCATTTGAGAAATGGAAAGAGGGAGATGGAGAGGTAATATCCAAGTACATATTTACATATACACAAATACACACATACATTTATAAATACATAATACACATAGATATAGGTAAATGGGGATCAGCCCCATATGTATAAACGTTACAAAGTTATACATCACTGCAGGGATGGGGAACCTCACCGTGTCCTTGTCCTGTATCATAATCCGGCAGCCTTCACATATACTTGGGCAGTTTCTTAACTGAGTCTTATAGCTCTGTTGCTTAGCTAATATTTCACAGCAGATTCCCTCTGCCTTCCCAACCCCTTCCTTTCTCTTGAGTGCAGGGAGGGAGAAGCATGGGCTGGTAGATCTTAGGGCATAAAAATCTAATGGCCACGAGCATCATGCCTGGTCCTGAGGCTGTACAGAATGTGCCAGAAGCCCCAGGAAGTGTCAGAGTCCATGATTTTGAAGCAATAACCCAAGGGGACATGACACTGCCATGTGAGATGGAATAAAAATGCCACACATGTCAGACAAATTGAACAGCTAAGGGAAAGCAAGGTTTTATTTTGAAAGCGTATATCCGAGTGGTTTATTAGATGTTATTTCTGTGCTTCAGTGTCATTCAGAAAGCAGGGAGGCAGGATGAGAGGCCAGGGCTAGAACCCAGTAACCAGCAATCTGCTGCTGCTGCTGCTGCTGCTGCTGCTGCTGCTAAGTCCCTTCAGTCGTGTCCGACTCTGTGTGACCCCATAGACAGCAGCCCACCAGGCTCCCCTGTCCCTGGGATTCTCCAGGCAAGAACACTGGAGTGGGTTGCCATTTTCTTCTCCAATGCATGAAAGAGAAAAGTGAAAGTGAAGTTGCTCAGTCTGTCCGACTCTTAGCGACCTCATGGACTGCAACCTACCAGGCTCCTCCATCCATGGGATTTTCCAGGCAAGAGTACTGGAGTGGGGTGCCATTGCCTTCTGTGGACCAGCAAATCTACACCCGGCTTTTCCACAAAGGAGCCTATGGATGCTTGAGGAAGCCCGTCCACTGAGCTGACCTAAATTTACTCATCTCTAAAAACAAAGGGTTGGAGCAGTTATCACCAGGCTCTTTTCAGTTTTGACAGTCTTTGGTGCTAGTTTTTCCAAGCTGACAACATTTTTGAATGCCTTTTTATGATGATTAGGGCAACTGCTCATTATATAACTGCAAACCTGGATGGATTTTAACCCCCAGGCATGTCAGTCTGCTCTGTACCTTCACCGTCTGACTCTATAAAACCCTGCAAACTTTCTATGTATTAAAGTTTAATAGCAGCCCAAAAATGAGAAGGCAAAAGAAATGTGAGCAGTACCTAAGGGTGTTTTATTCGTGTTGATTCTCATATGTATGATAAATAGTTCTTGTGCCTGAGAACAGGTTCTTTAAAACTCTAGCAAAGGGAGCTCATAAGGAAAATGGAAATTTTTACCATAAGGAAAATTCTCAAATATTCATATATTTCTTTGGAGGGTACGGAAAAAGCCAGCCATTTTTAATTCTGCCACATATATTTATCTCTAATGCTTTCCTACAAACCCAGGCTGGACAGATGCTGAATAAAATAACACGGGCTTCGGATAGCAGGTCAACCAGCAGGGTCGCCTCACGGTCAGAGAAGAAGACACGCCTGGGTTGTTCCACACAAATGTGTACTCTTGTGTGTCTGAGTAAGTGTGTGCATGAGTACGAAAAAAGATAACAATACACATATAGGAGGGTTTAATAGCCAGTTTCAAAAGCTATGTTCTCATATATTCGTTTTTATCATTTGAAACAGAAGTTGGACAAACTTTTTCTATCAAGGTACTTGTATGTACTCAGTCACTCAGTCATATCTGACTCTTTGTGACCCCATGGACTATAGCCCACCTGGCTTATCTGTTTATGGGATTCTCCAGGCAAGAATACTGGAGTGGGTTGTCATGCCTTCTTCCAGGAAATTTTCCTGACCTGGGATCAAACCCGAGTCTTCGATATTTCAGGCAGATTCTTTACCATCTGATCCACTAGGGAAGCCCTTTCTATGAAGAGCCAGATAGCAAATATTTTAGGGTTGTGAGCCCTGACATGTCTGTTGCAGCTACTCAATTGGCCATTGCAAGGTGGAAGTAGTCATAGACAGTATGCAAATAATGAGCAGGCTTGTGTCCCAGTAAAACTTTATGGACACTGAAATCTGAATTTCATATTTTGCACATATTATAAAATATTAGGTCCTTTTGATTTTCTTTCAACCATTTAAAAATGCAAACCCTATTCTGAGCTAGGGAGTCATACACAAACAGTTAACAGACCAGATTTGGTCAAGGGCCGTAGTTTGCCAGTATATAAATTAGCATGCCATTTCCTGTAGGAAAAAAGTGATTGTGGACATTGTTTGGGTTACCAGATCAATGTGCAAAAGATAATTCAATCCATGAAGAACCCCAAATATGGCATATAGAATAGCTAACATTTTTTAATGTTTATGCTTAGGACTGTGCAAATCTCTTTATACCTACTACTTCCCTTAATTGTCAGCACAATCCTATGAGAAAACAGATTTAGAGGGTTTAAGTGACTTGCTCGTCTCAGCTAAGAAGTTGCAGAGCTGGGATTTGAACCAAAGTCTCAGGATTTCAGAGCGATAATATTCACAGCAAAGCTACACAGCTTAATTATAAAGGCAAGGTGGTGATGCCTATAAAATGATGGTGCCTGGTGGCTAGTGAACCCTTGGAGCATGTCAGCTATCATCATTGTCATCATTATCACTAATTGTACTCCTTCAACACTGCTAAATTGCCTTTTAGGATACCATTTCCTCAGTCAGAGTTCCAACCTGGAATGCCCCCAACATTTTCCCCTCTCTGCCTTTCAATATCCCAGCAGCGCCATTTTGCAAGAAAGAGTGGAAATTCTCCTGTGTGGGTAAAACTGACTCTTTAATTATCCACACTTTTCCTCTGCCTAAGAGCAGACAAGTCAATCATTTCCCAGCTGCTCCAGTTGAGGGAACAAAGGGTAAAGGAAGACTGCCTTTGCAGCAGAGATGAGAACATATATGGAACCCCTTGGGGTTCATTCCAACATATGTAGGTGAGTCAGAAATCAAGGAAGCAAGGCCTCGTGCATAGACAAGGATTACAGCCATACACTGTGTTTTATTGGAATAAAACGTTTAATCATCTCCATCATCAGTAAAATGTTAGTACTCATGCAAGCTACAAAGTCTGCTGAGAACAAAGAACCCTCATGGTAGTCACAGATAAAACAAACTAATTGAAGTAGATAACGATGTAAATAAATCTTTTTTGTCCCCTTTTCCATTTTTATCTCCCTAATCTTGGCTCCAGTTTTTTCAGTTTCATAGTGCACCTTATTTTTACTTGTATCCTCAATCCCTCTCTCCTTCTGGTTACCAAAATCTCATTCCCTTGGGACTATTGTCAGTCACCAGAAAAACCACTATATAATTCATTTCAGTTCGGTCGCTCAGTCTTGTCTGACTCTTTGCAACCCCATGGACTGCAGCAAGCCCGGCCTCCCTGTCCATCACCAACTCCCAGAGCTTGGTGCAAACTCATGTCAATTGAGTTGGTGATGCCATCCAGCCATCTCATCCTCTGACGTCCCCTTCTCCTCCTGCCTTCAGTCTTTCCCAGCATCAGGGTCTTTTCTGTGAGTCAGTTCTTCACATCAGGTGGTCAAAGGATTGGAGCTTCAGCTTCAGCATCAGTCCTTCCAATGACTATTCAGGACTGAGTTCCTTTAGGATTGACTGGTTTGATCTCCGTGCAGTCCAAGGGACTCTCAAGAGTTTTCTCCAACACAACAGTTCAAAAGAATCAATTCTTCCACACTCAGCTCTCCAACTCTCACATCCATACATGACTACTGGAAAACCCATATTTTGACTAGACTGACCTTTGTTGGCAAAGTGATACCTCTGCTTTTCAATATGCTGTCTAGGTTGTTCATAACTTTCCTTCCAAGGAGTAAGCATCTTTTAATTTCATGGCTGCAATCACCATCTGCAGTGATTTTGGAGCCCCCCCAAATGAAGTCTGACACTGTTTCCACTGTTTCCCATCTATTTCCCGTGAAGTGATGGGACCAGATGCCATGACTTTGGTTTTCTGAATGTTGAGCTTTAAGCCAACTTTTTCACTCTCTTCTTTCACTTTCATCAAGAGGCTTTTTAGTTCCTCTTCACTTTCTGCCATAAGGGTGGTGTCACCTGCATACCTGAGGTTATTGATATTTCTCCTGGCAATCTTGATTCCAGCTTGTGCTTCTTCCAGCCCTGTGTTTCTCATGGTGTACTCCACATAGAAGTTAAATAAGCAGGGTGACAATATACAGCCTTGATGCACTCCTTTTCCTATTTGGAACCAGTCTGTTGTTCCATGCCCAGTTCTAACTGTTGCTTAAAATAAAGTAAAATTTTAAAAAATAGAACAAACAAGAGGTATACCCCTTGGTCCAACCCTAGGACAGTAACCACACACTTCAGCAGTCAGTGACAGCACAGCACCCAGAAAACCAAGATGATGCTAGCTTCATTTCTGCAGCTCCCATCATTGGAACCCTAGGGGTCAGGTGAAGCCAATGGTCCTGCATAGAAACCAGCAAAGACACAGAGGATGACAGGCAAACCACCTTCCCCTAGTGCAGGAGGGTGGACGGGCTCCCCTTTTCCCAGAATGCCCCAGAAAGAGGAAGCAGGAACAAGAGGAACAATAGAAAATCCCACACCTACCCAAAGCAGACTCAGTTAACCCAGAAAAGTTTCCTGTAATCCAGAGGACACTGTACCATCAGGGCTTCCTGGAGGGTCAGACAATAAAGGATCTGCCTGTAATGCAGGAGACCAGGGTTCAATCCCTGGGTGGGGAAGATCCCCTAGAGAAAGAATAGGCTACCCATTTCAGTATTCTTGGGTTTTCCTGGTAGCTCAGACAGTAAAGGACCCACCTGCAATACAGGAGAGTGGGACTCAGTCCCCAGGTAGGGAAGATCACCTGGAGAAGGCAACAGCTACCCACGCCGGTATTCTTGCCTGGAGCATTGCATAGACAGAGGAGCCTGGTGGGCTATAGTCCGTGGGGTCGCAAAGAGTCAGGCATGACTGAACGACTGACACTTTCTGCACCTCCAATGAAGAGGATGCAGGTTTTATCCTTTGCTGCAGGCCGCCTGAGCAAGATAAGGGCATTTAAAGAGAGCTCTTTAAAAAAAAAAAAAAGTTGGCACAACTGAGTTGCAGAGTATAAACTTCCCACCCCCTACAGAACCCAAGCTCCATTTTTCTGCAGCCAACTGTTCAACGTGTCATTTACAGAAACTTCTTAGGAGCAGATCCAAACTAATCTATCTTAAGCTGAGCTTTTCCCAAGCTGTCAAAGATGGAACCAGTTGGAGAGTTTCCCTCACATATACTAGAGATCCCACGAGGTCACCCATTTGAACTTAAATGCACCTTCATGCATGGAAACCATCCCATCCTCAGACCCCACAGATAACAACAGAAGCATGATGGGAAACCAAAGTTCAGGCACAATTTGTAATCAGGATCACTCTTGCAGGGCCAGCATTTTGTTTTTGTTTTTAACACTTATTTTATTTTTTTTATTTGGCTGTGGTGGGTCATAGTTTCAGCACTTGAGATTTTTTATCTTCTTTGTGGCATGGAGGATTTTTTAGTTGTGACATATAAATTCTTAGTTGCAGCACGTGGGATCTAGTTCTCTGATCAGGGATTGAACCCAGGCCACCTGCATTGAGAGCATGGAGTCTTAGCCACTGGACCACCAGGGAAGTCCCTGGGGCCAATGTTTTAAGTTGGGAAATGTTTCCAGAGGTGCAGATGCTGAGAAGGCTCTTCTGGGTGGAGCGGAAGATGGGAGGAAGAAGGTGGAAGGAAATTCGAGAGTGTGAGGTGGGGTTTTGCACAGAGGAAGGTTGTACTTCACAGACCGGGTTTGTGCCTAACTCCGTAACAGTAAAAGTTTGATTCATTTACTTTATCTTCCCAAGCCCCTCAGTTTTCCCTATCTGTGAAAGACTGTATCATCATTATCACTCAAACTACCTGACTAGTTCAATAGAACAACAAGGAAACTAATAATAACATGAAGATTTCTAAGGGATTTTACTATTTGCAAGATGCTTTCACATACATTTTCTTCTCAAAGTATTTTAGGCAGTGATTTTCCAACTGTGTTCTCTGGATCCCCAAGGGTTCCTGTACCTGTCCTTGGGAGAGGAGACTGGGGTAGAGAAGGTCCTGGGGGCATAAGATTCTCACCTCCTAACACCATTTCAGGCAGCACAGCATCACAGCTTCTATGGGGTTCACATTCCCTTCTGGATTCCTGGAAGGACAAGATTTCCTGGCTTAAAAAATAAAAAAGTTGGAAATTCGCTGATTTCAAGCCAGTGGAACAGGGACTTCCCTGGTGGTCCAGGGGCTAAGACTCCATGCTCCCAATGCAGGGCGCCCAGATTCGATCCCTGCTCTGGGAATTGGGTCCCATATGCCACAGCTAAAGATCAAAGATCACACATGCGGCAATGAAGACCCAGCTCAGCTAAATAAATAGCTGGTGGGAATTTGCTGTATGATGCAGGGAGCTCAAGCCTAGAGCTCTGTAACAACCTGGAGGGATGGGATATAGTGGAAGGTGGGAGAGAGGTTCAAGAAGGAGGGGACATATGTGTACCTCTGGCTGACTCATGTTGATATATGGCAGAAACCAACACAGTATTATAAAGCAATTGTCCTCCAGTTAAAAATAAATTTTAAAAATAAATAAATAAAAGGCATTACTATCAAAACAAACAAATAGTACAAGGAGGATGCTGAGCTGACTGTGGACATGGGACCACCATTCCTCTTAGAACAACTTGCCACCCTCTTTGCTCTTAATTTCCACGCTGCCACTGACTCCCTGATCAGATGCCAGAACCAGCGTCTCAATCCACCCACCCCTCCGAAACCCTAAACCCAGGTCCCTTGACCTCAACCTTCAAATCCACAGACCTGCCCTCACTCCTGGAGCCCACATTCTGGCAGGATTCAGATAGGCTTTGCTAAATAGATAAAATTCACTGTCCAGGGACATTCTGGAGACCTGTGCCTCATTTTCAAAGGGTGATGATTGTCATTATGCCTAAATGAACTGCTTTCCCAGTTGAAAACATGTATGTTTCAAAAGCTTAATTTTCCTCCTTTCTCCAAAATGAGAATCAAATATTAACTGTGGCCTGGCACCTTGAGAGCATTTCTTTTTTTATACTTCATAGAATCCTTAATAATACAAAAATTGCCCAGAGCATTTCACACTGAGTTATGAAGTCATTAACATTTCTGGGATAAACACAATACCCCAGGACAAGTTATTAGACATAGAAAAGTGGGGGGAGGAATGAGATACACTGAAAAGTCCCCGTGTCTAGCAACTACAGGCAGAAAAATTCACCTGTTCCTAGTTCAAGGCAGCAGAATGCTCTCCACGTACTATGTGCAGCCTGGGTGGCCTTTCCCAGCCAACCGACTCAGCATATTGGATATTGGTAAAATTTTAAAGAATCAGCGTCTTGATGTCCCAAGGCTAGCAATCTTTCCAGACTCACAGCTCTGCATCCTGTCTCAAGGTTCCTGGTATTTATGATCGTGTTGGCAACACGACAGCTATTCCCCCACCTCACAGTCTGTTCAGACCCATAACAGATTCTCCCTGGCTGTGCTCTTTGCTTTTAAATTAGCAGGGGAATCCATCATACGTGGTCTCTGCTTCCCACTCCACAGTTTGAGTTTCCACCTGTCCTTCATGATTACACTCAGGTTTCACCAGCTTTCATGGAGATTTCTAAAAGGCTAGAACTCATATTTTCTCCCCTTTTCATAAACAACTCTGGTAAATCTTACCAGGAATTTTCTTTGGGGGACTTCAGCATACTGTACCTTGCTTATCCTCTAATTCTGCTCACACACAAGAATTATGGTTATGAAGGAAACCTGGAGGGGGGATTGTCTTTCAGACTTGCAAAGAAGCATCCTTGCTCTGGGTGCAAACCTAGCCAACAAAGATAAACTGTCATGGAGTAGTTGTTGTTGCTTTTCAGTCATTAAGTTGTGTCCAGCTCTTTGCAACCCCATGGACTGAAGCACACCAGGCTTCTCTGCTGTTATGAAGGAAACCTGGAGGGGGGATTGTCTTTCAGACTTGCAAAGAAGCATCCTTGCTCTGGGTGCAAACCTAGCCAACAAAGATAAACTGTCATGGAGTAGTTGTTGTTGCTTTTCAGTCATTAAGTTGTGTCCAGCTCTTTGCAACCCCATGGACTGAAGCACACCAGGCTTCTCTGCCCTCCACTATCTCCCGGAGTTTGCTCAAATTCATGTCCAATGAATCAGTGACGCTATCTAACCATCTTACCCTCTGCTGCCTTCTTCTCCTTTTGCCTTCGATCTTTTCTCGCATCAAAGTCTTTTCCAAAAAGCCATGGAGTTTATGGATGGCCTCAAAAGTTCTGTTTCTTTATGGGTTTCCCTTAACCTGAACTGTACTGGGGTAGAGGTGCTCTTTCCTAGAGCCTTTCCCTTACTGCTCCATGAAACCCTTTTCAAAAGGACAAGAACAAGAAGGGTAGTGTGTATTAGGCAAGGATAATCCCATTCTTCTATCCTATATCTACTGCAGATACCATTAATCTACACAGTGCCCCTTTCTCTCTGAGTCTAGATCTAGTTACTCAACAAAGTCTTTCCAACTGCTGTTCGTAAATGATTAAAGACAGACAGTCCATTTCCAGTGCAGTCTCTGGGAAGCAACCCAACTCCAGGTGTGTATAACTCTTGAGAAGTCAATTAAAACTGTAGCCACTGTCCAAATACTCAGGTTTCCAACTCCAGACACTTATGACGCCCCCTAGATCTCACACCTTCTTTCCCAGGATGAGCAGCCAGCAACGAAGATTCTAACCCATGGGATCTTCTGCAAGTCCTTTTGTTATTGTTGATCATTCACTAAACCATGTCCAACTTTTTGCAATCCCACAGACTGCAGCATGCCAGGCTCCTCTGTCTTCCACTATCTCCCAGAGTTTGCTCACATTAATGTCCTTTGAGTTGGTGATGTTATCTAATTATTGCATCTTCTGCTGCCCCCTTCTCCTTTTGCCCTCAGTCTTTCCAAGCATCAGGGCCTTTTCTAATGAGTTGGCTCTTTGCATCAGGTGGCCTATGTATTGGAGCTTCAGCTTCAGCATCAGTCCTTCCAATGAATATTCAGGGTTGATTTCCTTTGGGATTGACTGGTTTGATCTCCATGTAGTTCAAGGGACTCTCAAGAGTCTTTTCCAGTGCCATAATTTAAAAGCATTAGTTCTTCAGCACTCATCCTTCTTTATTACGGTCCACCTCTCACATCCACACATGACTACTGGAAAAACTATAGCTTTGACCATGCAGACTCTTGTTGGAAAAGTGATGTTGACAATGACCTATGCAAGTTCAAAATCTCTGATTCTCTGATTATTTTTACCACTACGTTTGTTTTTGCTTTTAATTTTATTTATTTGTATAGCTGCATCAGGGCTTAGTCGCAGCATCCAGGACCTTCTTTCAGTTGTGGCGTGCAGACTCTTGGTTGAGGTGTGTAGGATTTAGTTCGCTGACCAGGGATTGAACCCTGGTTCCCTGCATTAGAAGCGCTGAGTCTTAGCCACTGGATCACCAGGAAAGTCCTTCACTACTACATCTGAAACTTACTTATGAAAGAGGCTATGTCCCACATGCCCCTTTGAGCCATCGCTGACTTCATCTTCCTCAGCCTCACTGACTTCCACCTCCATTTCACACCAGCCATATCCTGAATCCCTCATCCTCAGACTAGATCTAGAGTCTGGGGCTCCCTTCTTCTGACTTCAGCCCCCTTCTCCTTCATCCAGTGAATGTATTCTTTGTCCTCTCTGGGACCATTGCATAATTAGTCACCTGATATATATTACACTCAGAGTTCATGAATTAGCCAGCCTTCCTGAACTCCACAGCCACCCTCTTCAATATCACTCAGCAATATCACTTCGATATCTCACCAGCATCCCAGGCTCTGTCAACCTGTTGGTCATATACTATGACAATCCCCAACCCTGAATCACCCCTACAGCCCCATCTCATCTCTGTAGAAATAATGACACTGAATGGACCTGCAAACTTTACCAGTGGGCTGGCATCCTGTGTTGATTTCATGTGTTGGAAAACTATGGTATAAGATCCATCATGTCCTCATAAAAAAAAAAAATTATCCCAGACTGGTGCTTGAACTCTATGGAGAATCTTGTCACTTTCCTCTGTTCCACATTTCTGAGACCCTTCACCCTGAACATTCATACTCCCCAATTTGCTTCTCACAATATAGAGAGTGATCATCTGTGGCTTCCAAAATTCAACCATCAGTCAAAACCAAGGGTAATCTGCTTTCCCACTGTGGGACCAAACCTGGAGCGCAGATCTCCAAGACAACTTAATGAAAATTAAATGCCCTGTAAGTATTTATTAAATGAAGTGACCATGGCTCTCTGGACTGGTCAAAACAATCTCTTAATAAACTTGAACTAGAACTCCCTAACTATTGGAGCAAGCTAGAGAAGGAGTCAGTGTACCAGGCTTCTCCAGGGCACTGGGTATCCCCCACTAGCCAGGAATTTACCCTTCAGTTACTGCACTAGGGAGATGGAGGGACTCCTGGCATAGATATTTACTCAAACTTAGAGNGTGTGTATTAGGCAAGGATAATCCCATTCTTCTATCCTATATCTACTGCAGATACCATTAATCTACACAGTGCCCCTTTCTCTCTGAGTCTAGATCTAGTTACTCAACAAAGTCTTTCCAACTGCTGTTCGTAAATGATTAAAGACAGACAGTCCATTTCCAGTGCAGTCTCTGGGAAGCAACCCAACTCCAGGTGTGTATAACTCTTGAGAAGTCAATTAAAACTGTAGCCACTGTCCAAATACTCAGGTTTCCAACTCCAGACACTTATGACGCCCCCTAGATCTCACACCTTCTTTCCCAGGATGAGCAGCCAGCAACGAAGATTCTAACCCATGGGATCTTCTGCAAGTCCTTTTGTTATTGTTGATCATTCACTAAACCATGTCCAACTTTTTGCAATCCCACAGACTGCAGCATGCCAGGCTCCTCTGTCTTCCACTATCTCCCAGAGTTTGCTCACATTAATGTCCTTTGAGTTGGTGATGTTATCTAATTATTGCATCTTCTGCTGCCCCCTTCTCCTTTTGCCCTCAGTCTTTCCAAGCATCAGGGCCTTTTCTAATGAGTTGGCTCTTTGCATCAGGTGGCCTATGTATTGGAGCTTCAGCTTCAGCATCAGTCCTTCCAATGAATATTCAGGGTTGATTTCCTTTGGGATTGACTGGTTTGATCTCCATGTAGTTCAAGGGACTCTCAAGAGTCTTTTCCAGTGCCATAATTTAAAAGCATTAGTTCTTCAGCACTCATCCTTCTTTATTACGGTCCACCTCTCACATCCACACATGACTACTGGAAAAACTATAGCTTTGACTATGCAGACTCTTGTTGGAAAAGTGATGTTGACAATGACCTATGCAAGTTCAAAATCTCTGATTCTCTGATTATTTTTACCACTACGTTTGTTTTTGCTTTTAATTTTATTTATTTGTATAGCTGCATCAGGGCTTAGTCGCAGCATCCAGGACCTTCTTTCAGTTGTGGCGTGCAGACTCTTGGTTGAGGTGTGTAGGATTTAGTTCGCTGACCAGGGATTGAACCCTGGTTCCCTGCATTAGAAGCGCTGAGTCTTAGCCACTGGATCACCAGGAAAGTCCTTCACTACTACATCTGAAACTTACTTATGAAAGAGGCTATGTCCCACATGCCCCTTTGAGCCATCGCTGACTTCATCTTCCTCAGCCTCACTGACTTCCACCTCCATTTCACACCAGCCATATCCTGAATCCCTCATCCTCAGACTAGATCTAGAGTCTGGGGCTCCCTTCTTCTGACTTTAGCCCCCTTCTCCTTCATCCAGTGAATGTATTCTTTGTCCTCTCTGGGACCATTGCATAATTAGTCACCTGATATATATTACACTCAGAGTTCATGAATTAGCCAGCCTTCCTGAACTCCACAGCCACCCTCTTCAATATCACTCAGCAATATCACTTCGATATCTCACCAGCATCCCAGGCTCTGTCAACCTGTTGGTCATATACTATGACAATCCCCAACCCTGAATCACCCCTACAGCCCCATCTCATCTCTGTAGAAATAATGACACTGAATGGACCTGCAAACTTTACCAGTGGGCTGGCATCCTGTGTTGATTTCATGTGTTGGAAAACTATGGTATAAGATCCATCATGTCCTCATAAAAAAAAAAAATTATCCCAGACTGGTGCTTGAACTCTATGGAGAATCTTGTCACTTTCCTCTGTTCCACATTTCTGAGACCCTTCACCCTGAACATTCATACTCCCCAATTTGCTTCTCACAATATAGAGAGTGATCATCTGTGGCTTCCAAAATTCAACCATCAGTCAAAACCAAGGGTAATCTGCTTTCCCACTGTGGGACCAAACCTGGAGCGCAGATCTCCAAGACAACTTAATGAAAATTAAATGCCCTGTAAGTATTTATTAAATGAAGTGACCATGGCTCTCTGGACTGGTCAAAACAATCTCTTAATAAACTTGAACTAGAACTCCCTAACTATTGGAGCAAGCTAGAGAAGGAGTCAGTGTACCAGGCTTCTCCAGGGCACTGGGTATCCCCCGCTAGCCAGGAATTTACCCTTCGGTTACTGCACTAGGGAGATGGAGGGACTCCTGGCATAGATATTTACTAAAACTTAGATAAATATTTTGCTATTTTAACAGGCAAAGGACTATACCAGTGCCTATGGATTGAAAACCAATCTGGCTTAACACTAGCATTAAGTTCCCCTACCACCCCCCAAAATATGAAACAGCAATTTATTACTATCAGTCTCTTGCTAACTGGAATTGCAAATCTTAACAACTGATCTATGATTTTATGAAGTCAATATAAATGATGTAAGATTACATGGATCACACTGCAGGCAAGTCACTGACAAAAGAAGTTGCAGAGTGAGATCAGTCATAATTGAAAAAGATGATGCTAAGAAAAGAAATGCTTCAAAAGAAGACAAATGCTAAATGAGATATCCTGCACTGGATCCTGGAACAATATAAGGACATTTGTGGAAAAACTGGTAAAATTTGAATAAAGTTTATTGTTTAGTTAATACTAATATACCTGCTCCTTGGAAAGAAAGTTATGACCAACCTAGATAGCATATTCAAAAGCAGAAACATTAGTTTGCCAACAAAGGTCTGTATAGTCAAGGCTATGGTTTTCCAGTGGTCATGTATGGATGTGAGAGTTGGACTGTGAAGAAAACTGAGAGCTGAAGAATTGATGCTTTTGAACTGTGGTGTTGGAGAAGACTCTTGAGAGTCCCTTGGTCTGCAAGGAGATCCAACCAGTCCATTCTAAAGGATACCAGTCCTGGGTGTTCATTGGAAGGACTGATGCTAAAGCTGAAACTCCAATACTTTGGCCACCTCGTGTGAAGAGTTGACTCATTGGAAAAGACCCTGATGCTGGGAGGGATTGGGGCAGGAGGAGAAGGGGACGACAGAGGATGAGATGGCTGGATGGCATCACCGACTCGATGGACATGAGTTTGAGTGAACTCTGGAAGTTGGTGATGGACAGGGAGGCCTGGCGTGCTGCGATTCATGAGGTCCCAAAGAGTCAGACACGATTGAGCGGCTGAACTGAACTGACCAGTGTAATGAATACCAGTTTTCATTAGTATGAACTAAACAATAAACTTTATTCAGATTTCACCAGTTTTTCCATGAATGTCCTTATATAATACTAATGTACCAGTATTTCCCTGACAACTAAGTTGGTAGAGAATCTGCCTGCAATGCAGGAGACCTTGATTCAATTCCTGGGCCAGGAAGATCCAGTGGTGAACGGATAGGCTACCCACTCCAGTATTCTGGCCTGGGGAATTCCATGGGCTGTATAGTCCATGGGGTCACAAAGAGTTGGACATGACTGAGTGACTTTCACTTTCATTTTCTTTCACTGTACCAGTATTGATTTGCTAGTCTTGACAAATGTACTGCTCTTCTATAAGATATTAATTAGGGGAAAAACTGGGTGAAGGGTATAGGAGAACTCTCCATATTATTCTTTGTAAATTTTCTGTAAACATAAAGTTATTCCAAAACAAAGAGAATGACTGACATCATAAAATTAAGAGCCCTTGTGTGCATGTTCAGTTGCTTGTCGGGTCCACCTCTTTGTGACCCTACAGCCTATAGCCTACCAGGCTCCTCTGTTCATGAGGATTCTCCAGGCAAGGATGCTGGAGGGGGTTGCCACGCCCTCCTCTAGGGGGTCTTTCGGACCCAGGTTACTTTCCATGCCTCTTACGGCTTCTTCGTTGGCAGGTGGATTCTTTTCCACTAGCACCACCTTGGCAGCAGTTAATAAGACCCCCAGATACTGTGGCAAAACTTGACTTTATGATATTTCTATGAATCTCAAATGTGAAGGATGCGTGTTCAGTTGGTAGAAAAGAACATACCCAAATTTTCTGTTAATCCTTATTTGATTCACCATCTGTTGATTCTAAGAATTAGTGCCTAGTTGCACTTATAACTTAAATTGTGTTCAGTACAAGACAGCAAATTAATTTTCATAATCTTTAGTTTCATTTTTCAAGGTGAAATCCCAATATCAATCATACAAACACCTCACTGCTTATTTTGAAACCCCCACCCATTAAGTGAAAGCTTTTTTTAAAGAATTTTTGTATTTGGACGACTTTCATAGTCTTTATTGAATATGTTAGAATATTACTTCTGTTCCATGTTTTGCTTTTTTGGCTACAAGACATGTCTTAGCTCTCTGACCAGGGGTTGAACCCACACCCCCTGCGTTGGAAAGCGAAGTCTAACCACTGTACCACCGGGGAAGGCCCAAGTGAAAGCATTTTAAATTGTCTATCATCCCAATGATATGTGGATAAATGGACTCCCCTACTTCCAGGATGTATAAACTCCCTCCCCATCCTTAGCATTCTAAATGTGATTCTCTGCAGTGCTGAGGGAAGAAGGGAAATGTGAGAAACCCAGAAAAAAACGAAAAGGCTTTACATAATAAAGGGATTGACAGAACCGAAAAGTGTTACTGAGTGAAATATGATTTCACTTCACCTCATTGTCCCCAAGAGACCTTCAATAAAATCTACGTTTTGCATCACTGCTTTAGGGTAGGAGTTTGTTTTGCTTTGGGTTTCTAATGAGACATATGTTGACACTGGCCTTAAAGATGAATGCCAGATGGCCTGGTTACATGCTGGATACCCCATGAATCAGCCCTGCATTGAGAAGTGCTCATCACCTACTTTATCTCTGAGATGAGCTGACATCATTTAATGAGGCAGACAGGATCACCCCATTTCATGGATGACAACTGAGGCTCACAAGGTTCTGCAGGCTGCCAGGAGGAGAGAGTTTGCAGGATGAGTCATGGGGCCACAGTGAACTGGGAAAGATATGCCTATCCAAAGAGTAAAGGGCTTTCCCAGATGGCAGAGTGGTAAAGAATCTGCCTGTCAGTACAGGGGACACAAGAGACGTGAGGTCAAGCCCTGGGTTGGGAAGATCCCCTAGAGAAGGAAATAGCAACTGACTCCAGTAATCTTGCCTGAAAAGTCCCACAGACAGAGGAGCCTGGCGGGCTTCAGTCCAGAGGTCGCAAAGAATCATTCACGAGTGAGCAGCTGAGCACAGCATAGCACACACATCCAGGGGAGGCAGCCACCCGAGAAAGCGTGGCCAGTGCAGCCCGGGCTCTGAATTTTCCGGCGAAGTTGTTCCACGGCTTTTCTTTGTCTGACTCTTTCATTTTTACTTCCTTTTCAATTTTTATTTTTTTAAGATTTTTTTGATGTGGACCATTCTTAAAGTCTTTATTGAATTTGTTACAATATTGCTTCTGTTTTATGTTTTGGTTTTTTTGACCTCAAGACATGTGGTGTCTTAGCTCCCTGACTTGGGATCAAACCTGCACTCCCTGCATTGGAAGATGAAATCTTAACCACTGGACCACCGGGGAAGTCCCCGTATGACTCTTTTAAACACAGAACAGAGGTATCAAATAAGTCAAGTCTGCAGTCAGTATACATCCGTGGGCAGCCTCTCTATAACCTCCAGGTTGGGAAAATATTAAAAGGTAGGTTAAGTAATAGGTTCCTGCCACTTTGGAAGATAAATTTACTTTGTGCTAATGTAAGTCCTAATACCTTTCCCTCTCTATATTAGCAAATTCTGGGTCACAGTGTACTTATAATACATAAAAGCATGCATATATATCCAAAAAGAGAGGTTCTAGTCCCTGCTTATGCCTTTTCAGCCCTCTCCTCTTTCCACTCTTCATTTTTTAAAATATTTATTTATCTGGCTGTGTCAGGTCTTAGTTGCGGCATGCAGGGTCTTTAGTTGCAGCATGTGGGATCCAGTTCCCTGGCCAGGGGTAGAATATAGGCCCCCTGCACTGGGAGTCTTAGCCACTGGACCACCAGAGCAGTCCCGTCCTGTCCGCTCTTTAAAGCCCTGTTAATAATCCGATGAGATAATAAAGGGAGCTTAAAGTCCGTTTCAGATGTAAATTCTTTGCAGGAAGTTGCACTATTTCCAAGGAGCAGGCAACAACCCCAGCCAGCTATTTAGCCACCTACTCAAGTGTATAAGCCAATTTTCTTTTCACAGGAAGTATTCAAATATAGTGGACTTCCCAGATGGTTCAGTGGTAAAGAATCCACCTGCTATATAGGAGATGCAGGTTTGATCCCTGAGTTTGAAAGTTCGCTTGGAGAAGGAAATGGCTACCCCCTCCAGTATTATTGCCTGGGAAATCACACGGACAGAGGAGCCTGGTGGGCTACAGTCCGTGGGGTTGCAAAGGACTGAGTCAGCGACTAAACAACAACATCCGAATGTAGCACTCCCAAGATCCAGCTGTTTCCATTAGTTCCTAATTTGTCTGTCAGCGGATACCAAGGTAAAGTTCACCATTTTTCTTATGCTTCTGCTTCCTCCAAGGACAAACGCAATAGCTACAAATTAGCCAGTTTCTCCAGATGGCAATGGCAAAGCCAAAATAGACCCCCAAGGTAATTTAGGGGCTAGAAAGATGAGGAAGGAACCAATGTCTATGACAATGATTTGTGGATAGACAGTAAGTTCTTTCCTGGGACATATAAATGTATGTTTTCCCCATTTTCAGTCAGAAAAACATTGAGGTCAAGGTAAGTTCAGCTTCATATAGTGAAAGTGAATCCCCAAATTGCATTTTCCAGAGAGGCCATGTGAGAAGGCACCTGGGGCCAGCATGCCAATCCAGAATTTACTGATGAACCAGGTAACCTTGAGTAAATCACTCACCTCTTTGTGCTTCCTCTGAACCTGCCCAAGCGTGTGGAGAATAAAGGCGATGAGCTTTGGGGAGGGCCCAGCGCATTTCAGAAGACCTGGTGTCCATCGGGCAAAGCTAGTTCCTAGCTGGCTACTCTTACATGCGTCTCTGTCTGTTTCTGGCCCTTGAGTTATGGGTTCTAATCTGTTGATCCACAATTTTCAAATCCATGAAAAAAAAATTGTTTTTCTTTCCTGAGGCTGAAAGGTGAGATGACTGTTTAGCCTCATCTTTAAAGGCAGCTTTCTTTGTCACATTGAGACGTTTCATCTGGTGATCAGGAGCACCTAGGCAAAAATTCTGGTTATTTTCCTTAACAGCACAGCAATCAGACTTCCAAGCAGAAGGGCATTGAGGTGGTCCTCAGCGTCTCAGATCCATCATATTTGCTCCAACATGGAGGGACTGACAAATTAGCCAGGTTTGCATGAATTTAATCTAGTTGTGGCGCATGGGCTTTTCATTGCAGAGGCTTCTCTTGCTTTGGAGCCCGGGCTCTAGAGCCCTGGATCAGAGTTGTGGCACACAGCCTTAGCTGCCCCGCAGCACATGGGATCATCCTGAATCAAGGATCAAACTAGTGTCTCCCGCCCTGGGAAGCAGATTCTTGACCACTGAGCAAAGAGGCTTCTTTTGCTCGCCCAAGACCTGCAGAGGCTTCTCTTGCTTTGGAGCCCGGGCTCTAGAGCCCTGGATCAGAGTTGTGACACACAGCCTTAGCTGCCCCGCAGCACATGGGATCATCCTGAATCAAGGATCAAACTAGTGTCTCCCGCCCTGGGAAGCAGATTCTTGACCACTGAACAAAGAGGCTTCTTTTGCTTGCCCAAGACCTGTGAGTTCAGTGATGCAAACACCAGGAATACCAAAAAAGAACAAAAGAACAACTTTGTAAACAAATACGAAGTTTTTATTCGTATTTAAAATAAAAACTTCATAAATTGTTGTTGTTCAGTCACTAAGTCTTGTCTGACTCTGACCCAATGGTTTGCAGCACAACTGGCTTCCCCGTCCTTCACTATATCTTGGAATTTATGCAAACTCGTATCCACTGAGTCAGTGGTACTGTCCAACCATCTCATCCTCCGTCACCTCTTTCTCCTCCTGCCTTCAATCCTTCCCAGCATCAGGGTCTTTTCCAATGAGCTGGCTCTTCGCATCAGGTGGCTAAAGTATTGGAGCTTCAGCTTCAGCGTCAGTCCTTCCAGTGAATTTCCAGGACTGATTTCCTTTAGGATTGACTGGTATGATCTCCTTGCAGTGAAAGGGATTCTCAAGAGTCTTTTTCAGCACCACAGTTCCAAAGCATCAATTCTTTGGCGTTTAGCCTTCCTTACTATCCAACTTTCAGATCCATACATGACTCCTGGAAAAACCGTAGCTTTAACTATATGCAATTTTATTGGCAAAATGATGTCTCTGCTAAATATGTGAATAAGTAAATGTTATTTATTGATTACTGCTCATGGGGTTTTCGAGGCAAGAATACTAGAGTGGTTTGCCACTTCCTCCTCCAGCGGGAGACCCAGGTTCGATCCCTGGGTGGGGAAGATCTCCTGGAGAAGGAAATGGCAACCCACTCCAGTATTCTTGCCTGGAAGATTCCATGGACAGAGGAGCCTGGTGGGCTACTGTCCATGGAGTCGCAGAGTCGGACACGACTGAGCGACTTCACTTTCACTTTTCACTTTCCTCCAGTGGACCACGTTGTGTCAGAACTCTTCACTATGAAGAGTCTTGGGTNGGAAGATTCCATGGACAGAGGAGCCTGGTGGGCTACTGTCCATGGAGTCGCAGAGTCGGACACGACTGAGCGACTTCACTTTCACTTTTCACTTTCCTCCAGTGGACCACGTTGTGTCAGAACTCTTCACTATGAAGAGTCTTGGGTGGCTCTGCATGGAATGGCTCATAGCTTCATTGAGTTATGCAAGCCCCTTTGCCATGACAAGGCTGTGATCCATGATAAAGTAAATAAGTAATAAACATAAATATTCATATATATGTTCATATTTTAAGGACCCAGAAAAGGCAAATATAAATACAGCTCTTTTCCTGTACCTCCTGCCCAGTGTTAATGTTGACTCACCCTGGGCAGTAAAGGAGCAGCCAATTAAACTGCTGCTTGAGGTCACAGTGTCATTACCACCACACAGCTCCAGTGGGCAAGGCCCACACTGTCTGGAGTCATGCATGACTTTACTGCCCAAACATAAGTGGCAGCCCTGCTAATGAATATTGAAGAAAAAAAAGAAGAGGCAGGAAAGGAGACTAACACTGGGGGCAAGAGGGAGGTTACTTACTTCCTAGGTGTCTCCACGTGTGACTTGCTGGTCCACCACATGAGGGGGATCACAAGGTCAGAACTGGCTGGGGGACTCCAGGTATTCCCTCTCCTTTCTAAGCCTCAGTTCCTCATCTGTAATCACACTGTATGATCTTGGTCACATGTACTTTAAACATCCTTTATCACAAAATGTGATTTGACGTGTATGGGATTTATCAGCAACCTACGTCCTAGGGGCCACTAAGGAGTGTTTGTGCTATATGTGTGCTAAGTGGCTTCAGTCATGGCTGACTCTTTGCAACCCTACGGACTGTAGCCCGCCAGGCTCCTCTGTCCATGGGATTCTCCAAGCAAGAATACTGAAGTGGGTTGCCATTTCCTCTTCCAGGGGCTCTTCCCGACCCAGGGATTGAACCTGCATCTCTTACATCCCCTGCATTGGCAGGTGGGTTCCTTACCACTAGTGCCACCTGGGGACTTAGGATGCTTTAATTATGAATACACATTCTAGAGGCAGTTGGGTAACTCCTTCGAAGTCTACACCAGAGGGTTTTTATTCATCAGCATAAAGGATGTTGGAAGTAAAATTGTTTGGTCAGGGAAATGAAGGCATGGGTTGGCTGGAGAGAGGGAAGAGCCCTGCCATTCTTAAAGTAATAAGATGTAAGAACTTGGCCTGACCCATAACAGATGAGCTCCTGCAGAGCGGCCCCAGTGCCCCAGGCATCGTGGGTCCTCAGGCTCTGCTCTGCCAGAAGCTTGCCCCCGCGCCACCCCCCCAACCTGGGAGCTGTGCCATCAGCTGGTCCTGCAGTGAGCCAGTTCTGCCAGAGAGCTGGAGGGCAGAGAGTGGCAGTGTCTTCCTCCTGTGTACTCCATGGCTCACTGCTACCCTTAGAAGTTTAGATCAGCTAATTAAAGGGTGGTCTCCCTCACATGGGTGGGGTCCCTGTTAGTATTTAATAGCACCCTTTTCATTTTGCTATAGCAATGGCTTCATAATCGTGCACTGATTCGAGGGCAAACAAGTCGCAAGATTGGGGCTTCCCTGGTCCAGTGGTTAAGAATCTGCCTTGCAGTGCAGGGGACACCAGTTTAATGCCTGACCTGGAAAGCCGAGGGGTAGCTAAGCCTCTGTGCCACAGCGACTGAGCTTGTGCTCCAGAGCCCGAAAGCCCCAACTTCTGAGTCCACGCACTCTGGGGCCCATGTTCTGCGGCAAGGAAAGCCACTGCCGTGAGAAGCCCATGCACCGGAACTGGAGAGGAGCCCCCGCTCTCTGCAACGAGAGAAACCCGCGCCCAGCAACAGAGACCCAGTGCAGCTAAAGAAACAAATCACAAGCTTACGGGACTTGTGCGATAGTCATTTCCGTATTAATGTGAGAGCCGTCCGTTTTGGCAGCACTGGGTCATTGGAGGCCACCATATGATGTGCGTTTCATACATTAGAATCAAGAAGATGGAAAGTTACTTATATTAGAGCTGCTTGTGTAAGCAAATAAATCAAGCAAGGAATCATAATTATTAGATGACCAATTAAATGAAAGAACTACCCAGGCGTTGTTAGTAAGACAATTAATTGTAGGTTTCTACCCATCTTTGTACAGTTTGTTGCTTATAAAGATAACGCATTGATTCTCTAAGATTGGGTTAAAAGCATGTTTAATCAGATTCCGCTAAGCATAGAGTCATTATTTTTATGACTTCATGAAATGCATATTTTTACCAACCAATTTTGAAACAGCTTTTTCAAAGGTTAGAAAGGAGCTCTTATCCTTTCAGAGAGCACCCATGGAAATCAGAAGTTTAAAGAAAAATCTCATTATAAGGAGAATAATTTTGGAAAACTAACACCCAGAGCTTCCTTTGATTTGAAAAATGCTTTGAGTGGAGATTTCTGAATAGAGAATTGAAGGATTATTTTCTTTTCTTCTAGATTTTCTCAGAGTATCTCATATCTCAACAGCTACAGTGTAGATAAAGCACTTTGCGGTCTGGAGGGTTTTTTGTGTTTGTTTTTGTTTTTTTGCTTTGTTGGTCTCCTCTTAAAGAAACTTCTCACAAATGTAAAAAGAGGATAAAGTCGGTTCCCTTTCAACCCTAGTGACTAAGAATATGAGTGGGTAGAATCCAAGTGTAGGCTTCTCCATGAAATTCAAAAATACTCGTGTTTCCCTTCTTGCCTGGGAACATAAAAGAGACGGTTTTAGGATAAATTAAAGGAGGCCCTATTTTAAATAGCTTTCCTTTAGGCAAGATGTAGTATGGGCTAAAAAATGCAAGCAGCTTCAGAGATGACTTTAGATGCATCCCTGGGAATCATATCTATGTCCAGTGATTGAGAAGGAACTAAAGATGCTCAGAGGGCATTGCTTGCCCTTTGACACCCAGCACAGCCCCTCCCCCTGCCGACACCAAGGTTGTTCAAAGAGCCCTGTTCTGTTCTTCTGGAGCACTGGGCACATTCATCTGCAATGCTCAGATATATGCAGGGATGGCGTCTTGCTGAACACTGAGACCACTAAGCCTAGCAAAGGCTCTGATACCATAAAGTCAGATCTGAATGTTGATACCAGACATTTCCCCCCAACCCCCACAAAATGTCCCAAGATATATTTTATGATCTCCTGATTTCTTTTCCAAGTTGCCTTTAGAAAGAAGTTCCCACTGTTCCATAAGGACAGAGCAGCTCTATCCTTCTATTTCGTACCTGGCCTTAGGGAGTCATTGCCTTTATTAACAAACTACCTTTATTCACAGAAGAAAATGGCAGAAAATGGAGAAGGAAATGGCAACCCACTCCAGTATTCTTGCCTTGAGAATCCCATGAACAGAGGAGCCTGGCAGGCTACAGTCCACAGGGTCGCAAAGAGTCGGACACAACTGAGCAACACTTTATCCACAGGGAGAGCAAAATGGGAGGGGATGTGGTCAAATGCTGGTTTTAAGGAATATTTTTTCTTCTTCTCCATCTGCAACACTCCAACTTCCCTAAACGGCCTGCAGCCTTGTAGTTTTCACTGCAGGCTCTCGGAAGCAGACTGTTCAGGTTGGAATCCTAGCTCCATGACATGCCCCACTCCATGACCTTGAGCACATTACTTAATGTCTTAGTGTCCATGATTCTGCATCGGTAAAAGGAAGTTAATCACTGGATCCATTTTACAAGTTTGCTGTAAGAACTAAATGAGATCACAGTGTTTAGTGTATTATCTGACCCCTAGCAAGTGATTATTAAATGTGTATCTATCAGTACAGGCAAGGATATACTGCAGTAACAAAAGAGACAAGTGGCTTAAAACAAAGTTTTATTATTCACTCATGCCATGTGCTCATACTGGTAGACAGAAGTCTGTGTTCATTGAAGCCCCTCAGGAGACGAGGCTAAAAAGCAGCCACCTGTATGTCATGTACAAAGGATAGAAAGAAAGTGACCAGTCATGCCGGTCCTTAAATCTGTCACTGGAAGTTATACATGGAACTTTTGTGCATATTTCATCATCTAAATCACTTCACTGCTTGGCCCCACTTAGATGCACTGAGACAGGAAGGCCCCACTTAGCTCCACACCAACACACTTAAAAGTTGGGAGAACTAAAAATATTGGGTTTGGGGGAGTTTTTCTGGTAGTTCAGTGGTTGAGAGTCTGCCTGCCAACTCAGGGGATGTGGGTTCAAGCCCTGGTCTGGAAAGATACCTCGGGACCACTAAGCCCAGGCACCACAACTATTGAGCCTGAGTGACCTGGAGCCCATGCTCTGCAAAAAGAGAAGCTTCTGCAATGAGAAGCCTCAGCACCACAGCTAGAGAGTAGTCCCCACTCTCCGCAGCTAGAGAAAGCCTTTGTGCAGCAAGGAAGACCCAGCAAAGCCAACATAAATAAATAGTAAATTATTTTAAAAGAAATATTGGGGTTTTGATACTACTGACCACACTCTGTAGGAGCAAGCTGATATTATTATGATAGTGACTCTCATGCTATATCCAGTCAGGGTTTCACAAGCAAAAATGCAAAAGGTCAGCAGTGTAACACAGATAGCCTGTGCCTGAAACGGACTCTCAGTTATCTGTCCAAGCCCAGCATAGACTATAGCAAAGAACATTTTCTCTTCTGACTACAGTTCTATCCTCCTGCAGTATTCTTTTATAACATGCATGGTCAATAGCCAATCATTTTTGAGCAGTTTTAATGCAACATTTCATTCTCGTTTCATGACAGATGGGGAAAAAAGCTTCCAGGGAGAAAATAGAAACAAACTCCTCTTTTTTTTCCTCCAAAACTTAAGAAGTAATGACATAGTGCTTAAGAAAAATAGCCCCCAGGTTCTCAACCCTGTCAACTAGCTTAATTAATGGCCCCCCACCCTTTTTTTTTTTTTTCAAATCCTTTGTGGGGGTGAGAGGTGCCAGAATCAGAGAAGAGCTCTCTCCAGTTCTAAATGGTTCCCTAAATGTTTTCCAGTGATTTACGTAGCAAATAACTAAAACATACAAGGAAGCTGGTAACTTCTCATTTGATCTTTCCTGTAGAGAGGACTAGAAGGACAGGCTGCCTGGAAGACTTCAGAGACCACTAAACTGCTTTCTATTGATTTTATACTAAGATACTTTATCATTCTTGTTGCTTTAAAAGGAAATGCAATCTGTGTCAGGGTCTAAATAGACTTTCCTAGAAAACTCAGGGCTCACACTCCTACGTGAACAGATGTGGAGGATGTTTATCCGCTTTGGCAAATCAACTTTAGGGAGTTTGTTTTTGTTTTTTGGTTTTTTTTTTTCCCCCAAGAAGCATGTTTCCTGCTTTAACATCCAGTCCCAATTGCAAAGAGCAGCCACTGGAGTTTCACTTCCTGAGAGTAAACTCTCTTGGATCTGGAATTCACCTGAAAAAGCACACTGTTCGGCCCCCTTTCTGTGTGCCTAGGGACAAGGAGGATCTGAAATGTTAGGGACTTGCTTAAGGGTGCTGAATGAGCCAGGGACAGAATCCTAGCTCTAATCTAGTCCTCTGACCCCAGTCAGAGACTCTCAAAATCTTAGAATTGGCATATGTTTAAAACCCCAGGTGTCTGTTCCTCCTCTAGGATCTCTGCTTGTAAACCACATGTCAATAGATTTATCCTAATGCTATCAAAGTGTAAAAAAGAAAGAGTCAGTTTTGACTCTCCCATGCTACATCAATATCTTTGGCCACTTTTGTTATTATAATCATACATAATGGGCTGCCTCAGAGAATCCTGCCCCTCTGCCTGACTATTAAGCTAAAGTGCCTTTGTTCAGAATCCTGTCCACATATAGATGGCAGGAAGAAAGAAATTAATATATCCCTTTGTGTGAGGCTTGCCATTCTAGGAGGTTCTTGCAAGATTAAATGGCCTTTTTACTTTCTTTCCTCACCTCCCCCCACCTCTGACCCATAAAGTAACCTAGCATCCGTACCCCAACAAGATAGTGATTTTGAGACATTAGTCTGCCGTCTTCTTGGTGAGTCGGTTTTCCAACTAAAGTCATATTCCTTGCTTCAATACTTTGTCTCTCAAATTCACTGGCCTCTTGCCTGACAAGCAAAGCAAGCTTGAACTCTGTAACAAAAGTATAATGCATTTTCTTCTCCTTAACTTTCTCAATACAGCCTGCTGCTGCTTCTGCTAAGTCGCTTCAGTAGTGTCCGACTCTGTGCAACCCCATAGACGACAGCTCACCAGGCTCCCCCATCCCTAGGATTCTCCAGTCATGAATACTGGAGTGGGTTGCCTATCTTTGGCCTATTTCCTTTCTATATTTGGAATACTGTATATCACGCTTTTAAGAAATTCAATAAGTAGAAATTCTAACCTACAAAACTTGTAGATCACAGAGATCTTTCATTTTATAAAACAGTTCTATATAAGCAAAGTCCTGAGTTCTACTCTTGACTTTCCCATTAACTGGTATGTGTCTGTGAAACAGTCAGTCATTCTTGGTCTGAGTGTCAGAATCTATTAGATGAAGGGGCTGGAATAGATAATCCTTAAAAATCCTTTGAACTGGAAATAGTTTGTGAATTGATTCCAGAAATCAAGATGTTTACTAATGCACTTTTTAAGTTTTTCCATTTATTTTGAAATGTTTCACAGTTACCAAAAAAAAAAAAAAAAAGATTAAAAGGATACTGCTGTTAGCATCCATGAAGCCACTACTCAAATTAATATCTAAAGAATTAGGAACACATCTGAAGTTCCCATTAGAACCCTCACCAACTGGGGCCAATCATCCCCTTCTTTCCAACACCCAAAAGTAACACCCACCTTGAACTTGGTGCTTCTCAAGTTCATGCATTTCTTTATTGTTTCATATTTTTATCTCCCTAAACAATGTATACTTCTATTGTGCATGTCTTCACTATATAAGTGGACTATTTTTGTATTTTTCTTTCTGTGAGTTGCTTTTCAGCTTAATACTCTGTTCTCAAACCTACTCTTGTTGGCACATTGACTACAGTTCATTCATTCTTGTTATTGTTATTCTGTCACTAAGTTGTGCCCAGCTCTTTTCAATCCCATGGGCTGCAGCACACCAGGCTCCTATGTTCTCCACCATTTCCTGGAATTTGCTCAAATTTATGTCCATTGAGTTGGTGATGCTATCTAACCATCTCATCCCCTGCTGCCCTCATCTCCTTTTGCCTTCAGTCTTTCCCAGCATCAGGATCTTTTTCAATGTATCAACTCTTCACATCAAGTGGCCAAAGTATTAGAGCTTCATCATCAGTCCTTCCAATGAATATTCAGAGTTGATTTCCTTTATGATTGACTGATTTATCTTCTTACTATTCAAGGGACTCTCAAAAGTCTTCTCCAACATCATAATTTGAAAGCATCAATTTTTGGCACTGAGCCTTCTTTATAGCCCAACTCTCACATGACCACTAGAAAGACCATGGCTCTTACCATATGGACCTTTGTCAGTAAAGTGATGCCTCTGCTTTTTAGTATGCTGTCTAGGTTTGTCATAGCTTACTACTGTAGATTATTTCACTGAATGAACATACAAAATTTACTTACACTCACTTGATAGAAACTAGATTGTTTCTTACTTTTCACTATTGAGACAAAACTGCTGTGAAAAGTCTTTCATCATCTACAGCACATGCATGAGAGTTCTCTAAGGCATTGCATGGGATTGGAAATCTTAAGGTACTTGCTCCTTTTATCCTTATGCTGTTGGTTTTTCCCATCCATGAACATGATTGATCTCTCCATCCATGAATATGATTGATCACTCCATTTAAGTCTAGCATTGTATCTTTGAATAATTTTACAATTTTATCCATTCCCTGCTGGCATATACTAATTTATTCCTAGATACTTTAGTGTTTTTTCTGCCTTCGTAAATAGTTGTCGGTCTATGCCTGCATGCTCAGTGGCTTCAGTCATGTCCGTCTCTTTGCGACCCTATGGACTGTAGCCCACGAGACTGCTCTGTCCATGGTGTTCTGCAGGCAAGAATACTGGAGTAGGTTGCCATGCCCTCCTCCAAGTAATCTTCCCGACCCAGGGATCAAATCCACACCTGAGTCTCCTGTATTGTATGTGAATTCTTTGCTTGTTGAGCTGCCTGTGAAGCTCTTGTCTATCTCTAGGAAGGCAATTAATTTTTGTATACCTGTCTTATGAATGTACATGCTGATCTCACCGATTAACTTTTCAGTAGAGTCTTTGAAGTTGTGTATGTAGATAATCATATTATCATGACACTTTAGTGTCTGTCTTTCTATCTTTATACCTAGTGTCTGACAACACCAGCTTCCTAACCAGTGCCTGTTCCTCCTCCTTTCTTGTTAGCAGAATCCAAAATTATTCCCCAGCACTGTGCCCAGCTAAAAATACTCAACACACAAGTCTCCTTGCAGCTGGGAGAAGGGAGGTGCATCTGGCCAATAGGATGTAAGTTTAAGTTCCTGAAGGTGAATGTCTTTCTCAAGTAAAAGACTACTCTTCGGGAAAGAATTCTTCTGGGGCTGCCCTTACTCCTGCCTGTGGTTCAGACATCGGGCAGCTCTTTGCATTCCCTTCTCACCTTGAGGTTTCCTGGACCACATGGGCAATGTAAATTTGAACCTTGTACTTTTGAGCCAACAAACTGTTGAGAATTCTCTGGGCAAGCCCTTTT
>SJYX01008583.1:165309-181193 GCA_006410675.1 Oreotragus oreotragus | reverse complement strand
TCCCCTCTGCCTCCTCTGCCTTCTCATCTTGGCCAGGTCCAAAATGGTTGCTCCAGTTCCAATGAGATGTGATCCAAGGATACCTGTCTCTTATACACATCTAGATGTGTATAAGAGACAGAATCGCAGCATGCCAGGCCTCCTTGTCCATCACCAATTCCCGGAGTTCACTCAGACTCACGTCCATTGAGTCCGTGATGCCATCCAGCCATCTCATCCTGTGTCGTCCCCTTCTCCTCCTGCCCCCAATTCCTCCCAGCATCAGAGTCTTTTCCAATGAGTCAACTCTTCACATGAGGTGGCCAAAGTACTGGAGTTTCAGCTTTAGCATCATTCCCTCCAAAGAAATCCCAGGACTGGTCTCCTTCAGAATGGACTGGTTGGATCTCCTTGCAGTCCAAGGGACTCTGAAGAGTCTTCTCCAACACCACAGTTCAAAAGCATCAATTCTTCGGCACTCAGCCTTCTTCACATTCCAACTCTCACATCCATACACGACCACAGGAAAAACCATAGCCTTGACTAGACGGACCTTAGTCGGCAAAGTAGTGTCTCTGCTTTTGAATATACTATCTAGGTTGGTCATGACTTTTCTTCGTACGCAATTATCAAAACCCACAGACAGGTGTTACCCAGAGGAGCGCTCAGTACACAGGCCATGGGACTGCAGGCAAGGTTACATTGTTTCCTGCAGATTCTTCAGTCAGGATTCAGCGATGACGGTGGGAGGGAGAGATGGCTGCTGCTTGTCAATGTTGCAGTCAATGGGAGAGAAACCTAGATGAATGCAGCCAAGCAGGAGAGGACGTGAGAGAAGAGGTATTATTTGAGTCTTGGTGGAGGGTGAATGTTGACAAGTTGGGAGAAGCAGAGGGTATCCCAGGAGATGGGCAAAGAAGGAGGAAAGGTGTGGCCGGGGGGAACCAGGGTTTCTGGACCCCTTGGCTCCACCACTTACGGGCTCTGTAGCCTCAATCAGCTCCACATCTCTGGGCCTCAGTATCCAATATTCTTCTCCTGTTGGAAACGGATCTGCTTCTGCTGTTCTTCTGGCAATCAACTTCTGATCTATTGTTCATATGCACATGCTCAGTTCTGAAAGACTCTATGTGGCCCCATGGACTGTAGCCCGCCAGGCTCCTCTGTCCATGGAATTTTCCAGCAAGAATACTCGAGCATATTGCCATTTCCTCCTCCAAGGAAAATTCCTGACTCAGGGATAGAACCCATGCCTCGTGCATCTCCTGCATTGGCAGGCGGATTCCTTACCACTGAGCCACCAGGGAAGCCCTCTGATCTGTCAGCACTGGTCAGTTTCCTCAAGTGAGGGAATAGTGAGAAGGTCTTCCTCACAAGGGGCTTTGCCATTAGCATGAAATGAGATCATTACCATAATGTCAGACATTGATTTCTAAATAAACCTTTGCCAATATCACTACATGTCAAGGGTGCCTAAAATGTTCAGTGGGGAGAGCCCAGTGTTGAGACTGACATGGGGTGGTGCCTCACTCTATGGGGCATAGGGCCATGCGGGGACATAGGGCCCATGTGAGAGGTTGGCATCCTGACCGAGTGCTAGCTTGCTTTCTCTCTCTCTGTCTGGCTCTCTCTCGGGCCCTCCTCCTTCTTATCCAGACACAACCCTGGGATCAGAAATTCCTTAGCCAGGCAGACCCCCAACCTGAGCAGATGGTGGCTCCTTCCCCTGCCCAGTTCTCTGGAACCAACCTCTCTCCAGCTAGGCTGGTGCCTCCACTCTGTCCAGCAATGCCTCTTTTACAAACTCCATCCTTTCCTGCCCCCTCCACCCCATGCCACTGCAGCCTCAGTTCTCACAAAGCATTCCCTCCCCCATCATTTCTGCTTTGTTCACACTTCCCTGCTCCCCAGAAATATTACTTTATCCAGCGAGTGGCTGGTTATAAATTGAAATGCAAATAGATCAACATAAATCTGAATGTCCATTTACATTAAATATATTATGAATATAAAAAGATAAGGCCTCATGGGTCTCAACTCCATTAGCCCTATTACTCTTCCACCCCAGGGCAATCAGCTTCGGACTCATCACCAAGTCAGTATCCACGAAACTCACGTAGGCACTGTCAGAGACATACACAGGTTCCACCTGCACTTCTAATTACAGTGGGAGGCCCCTGACCACAGTGAAGATGGTCCTCCTCCACTTCCTTACCCTGAGGAACAATTACTGATGTGTTGTCCTCCTTGTAAGACTTTGCACAGCACTCTAGGATGGGAGGAATCAAATTAAACCCCTGTAGAGGATTCAAGGCATCTCTATTTATGCAGCTAGGCCTGGCACAAATCTAATATTCTGTAAATATGCTAAGCTCTGCGCAATTTGTGCGCGCACCGCACCTTGTACAGAGGCGCTCAATAAAATATCTGTTGGCTGGTTGGCTACAAATAACAAAGCACCACGAGAGAAACTCTTATCTGCTCTGGGGGTTCATTCCTTTCTAGGTCAAGGCCTTCAATATGTTAATAGCAGCCTGGGTTGAGTGAGTCAGCAATGGGGACCGTTAGGAGGGAGGGATTCTCAGGTTGGTGGCATCTAAGCCGCCCAGCCTGGTCCTCACGCTCAAACCCCAGCAGAAACAGCAAAGGCTTTCACTAGCCGTGTTTAACCACAGGGAGGAAAGTGCAGGTATAATCCACCCAAAGATGAGGAAAAGGATTAAAAGGCTACCTGGATCCTTCTCACCGCTCCTCTGCGCCCAAGGGGCATCGACACCATATTCTCTTCTCTGTTCATTATTGTCAGAGAACGTGAAGAAGAGTCTCTCTCCCTCTCTTTCTCTTTCTCTTTCTAAATGCCCCCATTTGTTAGAGCACCTGTAACCAAGATTCTTGGGACTGGGTTCAAAGCTGAGAATCTGAATTATTCATTTGGTGCCCCTAAAATATAATTTATTCCTTATATAAGAAGAGTAAATTTTATAAGTGTAAATGGTTTCCCCAGTGGCTCAGACAAAAATAATCCATCTGCAATATAGGAGATGCAGGTTTGATCCCTGGGTCGGGAAGACCCCCTGGAGGAGGGCATGGCAACCCACTCCAGTGTTCTGGGAAATCCAATGGGCAGAGGAGCCTGGTGGGCTACAGTCCATAGGGTCGCAAAGAGTCAGACACGACTGAACCACTGAGCACAGCACACACACGCACACAAATATAAATGGTTCAGAATGCTTTCAGTCCAAGAAGCAAATGTTTCTCAAAGTGAACAGCATTTCTCTCTTTGTCATCACTCTCTGGCACATTATTACCATTTCACCTGGGAAAAGACCCTGGGTGGTGATTCACTCCTGTTACAGGAGGAGCGGGCTGGGGGAGCAGAGGGCCCCCTGCAGAGAGGGGACCAGGCAGGAACACTGGGAGCTGCCTCCTGGGACCCACACCGCATCTCTGCCCTCTGCACCCACTGCCTCCCCTTCTGGCAACTGGCTGCTCTGGTTTCCAATGGCAAAGTATGCCAACCTGAAGTGACAACTTGGTGGTTGCCAGGGCAACCACTCCCTGTGTTTTCTGGTGGAAACTGTGGTCATTGGTGCATAGCAGCTGGGTTGGTGGGAACCAGGGACATGTTCAAAGAGGAGTTCCCTCCTCCCATCACAGAAGCTGGAGGAGAGCTCCAAGAATGCCTCCGTGAAAGACTGGGCATGAGCACTCCAAGGGAGGGAACAGAACTATAAAAGCTGGGTAAGAGAGAATAATAGTAATAAAACATAGGCAAGAGGAATTTCAATGATTATGCCTCTAAAAATATATTATCTAATTTAATGTTCAGTAGGAGGTCACCAATTCACATGGCCTTGGGGCTAGTCTGGGAAAGAAAATGAGCACCCATGCTAATGTGAGGCCATACAGCTGGTGGAGCCAGGGGGATGCTGGAGGCACCTGTGTTCCATCAGAGAGGAAGCCAAGGTCCTCTGGTTGTGCCCACTAGACCACAGACCCATTACAGAGATGTGAAAACTGAGGTGCAGATATTGCAGGAAGGGGGGCCCCTTCCAGAGCCAGAGAGTGGGCTCTCGTCTGACCCTTGGAAATGAATTGAACCCAGGAGGACTGCTCTGCCACGTGGCTTACAGTTCCAGGTTTTACAGTAACTGAGTGTGTTTCAGGTTGCTTCTGGTCAATCCCTCTGACTCAAGGTCCTTCCTGGTGATGAGGGCATCACTCAGCCGTGATGGATTCCAGTGAGGAGGATTCTGGGAGGTTGGTAGGACATAGAGACTGGTGTCTCCTCGCTCCTTTTGACCTTTGCTGAATTCTTCTGGATGCTGGTAGCTTGTTCCACATTCCTTACCAGGACTTGTTGAAGATAAATCATGCAAGTGGTTACTATCGGGCCTGGCCAAGGTTTGCAGTTTTAGTCAGTGGTTCCTCTAATACAGAGGCACATCTTCCAGTTTCCCAAGAGAAGTTGGAAATACAGATTTTTATGTGTAATTTTGTGATTCTTTTTATTTTTTTGTAATTGAAGTATAACTATGTAATCTCCTAATTCTAAAAAGTTAGTACATGCATGCTCAGTCTCCTCAATCGTATCTGGCTCTGCAATCCTACGACTGTATCCCGCCAGGCTCCTCTGTCCACGGGGTTTCTCTAGACAAGAACACTAGGCTAGGGCTGGTTCTTGTTGGTATTTGACAGAAAACAACAACATTCTGTAAAGTAATTATCCTTCAGTTTAAAAAAAAAGATAAAGTGGCAAAAAAAATTTTTTAAGGTAAAAAAAAAGAACACTAAAGTGGACTGCCATGCCCTCCTCCAGTAGATCTTCCTGATCCAGGGGTTGAACCCAGGTGTCTTATGTCTCCTGCATCGGCAAGTGGGTTCTTTACCACTAGCACCACCTGTGAAGCCCAGAAAGCTTAGTAACTAATTCAAAAACCAAGTTCAAACCAACGCAAGAGAGGTCAATATGTCAGTGGGTCCGGGCCCATCCTTGGGCCATTCCTTAAGCCCAGTTTGTAACCTTGGTCTTAAAACTGCATGAGGGAGAGGGCGTGACTTCCACGTTTCAGACTGGGATATTCGGTCTCTACGTGCTCATGTGGCTGACCCAGGGCCACGTGACTACTGAAGTCTCCCCATTGGTATTCAGTAGGTAAGTTTACCTGGGCCACATGGATTTTCAGAAACCCCTCTCCTTGGCTTGGAGCTCCAAAGTCCACAGCTTGGTTCTACTGTTCCTCTGCAGTGTTGAACAACTGAAATCCAAATACCATCTCAAAAGCACTGGGCTGACCAGCAGCTCTCAGGCTCAGTGAACTCACCCAGCAGAGCTCTTTCAAATGACCAATGCCTGGGTCCCACTTCTAGAACTCTAATTTGGTCATCTGGAATGGTCCTAGGCACTGGTATTTTTTTTAAAAAAGATAAAACCTTCTTCCCGTGATTCTAATGTATATCCAAGGAGTGACAACCACTGGACCAGCCCCTTAAGTGTCAAATTCTGTGAATAAGAGGAGGCAGAAGAGTAGTTAGGAGGAAAGGTATTGGAGCCAAACAGTCTTGGATTCAAGTCCCAGAGCCACTGCTTCCCAGCTGAGAAAGCTTGGTGGAATCAGTTCACCTTCTGGGCCTCAGTGTCCTCATCTCTGTAATGGGGATCACAATAAACACTCCACTCGGTTCTCGTGAAGAATTTACATGATGGTGTGTGGGAATGAGGTGGTACTGGCACATGGCTGCATTCACTAGAGGTCGGCCTTCAGCTAGCACAGCTGTCAGCCAGAGTCACACAGATATACAGGCAAACAGCAGGGAACCTGGGCAGAGTTTTGTTGCTGTTTCTCAGTCACTAAGTCGCGTCCAACTCTTTGCAACCCCATGGACTGCAGCGCACCAGGCTTCCCTGTCCAACACCGTCTTCTGGAGTTTGCTCAAACTCCATTGAGTCCGTTGAGTTAGTGATGCCATCCACCCATCACATCCTCTGTTGCCCTCCTTCTCCTGCCCTCAATCTTTCCCAGCATCAGGATCTTTCCTAACGAGTTGGCTCCTCACATCAGGTGGCCAGAGTTTTGGAGCTTCAGTTTCAGCATCAGTCCTTCCAATGAATATTTAGAGTTGATTTCCTCTAGGATTGACTGGTTTGATCTCCTTGCAGTCCAAGGGACTCTCAACAGTTTTCTCCAGCACCACAATTCAAAAGGATCAATTCTTTGGTGCTCAGCCTTCCTTATTTCCAACTCTCATATCCATCCATGACTAATGGAAGCACCGTAGCTTTGACTACATGGACCTTTGTCAGCAAAGTAATGTCTCTGTTTCTTTATATGCTGTATAGGACTGTCATAGCTTTTCTTCCAAGGAGCAAGCATCTTTTAATTTCATGGTTGCAGTCACTGTCTACAGTGATTTTGGAGCCAAAGAAGAAAAAAAAAAAATCTATCACTGTTTCCATTTTTTCCCTAATCGATTTGCTATGAGGTGATGGGACCAGATGATCTTAGCTTTTTGAATGCTGAGTTTTAAGCCAGCTTTTTTCACTCCTCTTTCACCCTCATCAAGAGGCTCTTTAGTTCCTCTTTGCTTTCTGCCATTAGGGTTGGATGATCTGCATGTCTGAGCAGAGTTTGGGAGGCTTGAATCGCAGGCACACACACCTAATGTCAGTTCACAGCTGAGCCCCAGATGGCCCTGAAGCCCATTCCCAGATGAATCTCCTGATGGGAGAAACCAGCCTTCCTGGAGAATGTCTTAAACTCTTACTCTTAATTTCCCTCTCCTCAAGCCAAGTGAAGAAGAATCTGCGGGATCAGCTGACCCACATAGGTGTCCCCACTGAAACTTTCAGCAGCCAACTCCACTCCACCACCAGTATCCTCCTAACTCTTATAATAGATGTGCTCTGAAGGAGACAAAGGCAATTTAGAGGAAAGCACCTTAGGAACATTAACTGGGTACTCACATCTCTAGAAAGATCGGTGTAGTGGAATGTATTTTTTCATGAACAGTACTCTCCTAAAGTTAGGTTAAAACTATTCTCTCTTGTCTAAATAGATTCACCTGGTAGAAACCCCCTCCTGCTTTCTCAAGCCCTCTAAGTAAGCTTCGGCTAAGATAAATCATTCTTAGTGGTCAGTGATTTGTACATAAGCACTGAGTCACAAGTGAATTGAAAGTGAAAGTCGCTCAGTCACGTCCGACTCTTTGTGACCCCATGGACTATACAGTCCATGGACTTCTCCAGACCAGAATACTGGAGTTGGTAGCCTTTCCCTTCTCCAGGGAATATTCCCAACCCAGGGATCAAACCCAGATCTCCCACATTGCAGGTGGATTCTTTACCAGCTGAGCCATGAGGGAAGCCCAAGAATACTGGAGTGGGTAGCCTATCCCTTCTCCAGCGGACCTTCCAGACCCAGGAATCGAACCAGGATCTCCGGCATTGCAGGTGGATTCTTTACCAACTGAGCTATCAGGGAAGCCCCAAACCAGTCCACAACTGCACAGACTAAAGTGTTGCTTCTTTGAATACATTTAATGGGAAAGACCAGCTCCCCTGGCCTCCAATTCTGCTACGGTGAGAATTCTTTAGCTCTTTTTTGGAATTATATTGATTTCAAAGAATAAGCTGTTAATAGTTATAGCCAGAGAGGGTCTGTCATCAAGCACGTTTCCAATAGTTTTGGGTTGAGGTCTCTGACCCACNCAAACCAGTCCACAACTGCACAGACTAAAGTGTTGCTTCTTTGAATACATTTAATGGGAAAGACCAGCTCCCCTGGCCTCCAATTCTGCTACGGTGAGAATTCTTTAGCTCTTTTTTGGAATTATATTGATTTCAAAGAATAAGCTGTTAATAGTTATAGCCAGAGAGGGTCTGTCATCAAGCACGTTTCCAATAGTTTTGGGTTGAGGTCTCTGACCCACTGTCAGAACTGACAAGTGCAGTTTCCTTGTGTGTTTACCCCAAGGATGGACTCCCTTTCCGATTAGTGGTTGAATGGGGCATGGAGCTTGCATGGCAAATCTGCTTTGCCCACAGCTTCACACAAGGGAAACCTGTGCTTACTTTATCTGCACCTGCAGCCTCAGCACCTACACATTTGGGCCAGGAACACTGGGGACTTAATCTTTCAACAACAGCAGTGTATTAATACAACAACAAAAAGGATCATTTAGCAATCACTGGTAAGTGATTTGCCATTGACATGTTTGCCAAAAAAGATATAAATAACGATCTCCACTCTCCCTGCAGTTGTGGTGGGGAAGGCCTCCACTCCTAATAATGCTATAGGAAGTAGCTTTACTTCGGGAATTACAATGAATCTACGTTAAAGATGTTTTGCAAATGGGAATATTTTCCAACATCCCTGACATCTAAACGCTATGTAGGAAAGTTGGGTTTGCAAGTTCAATGGAGAAGAAAAGGGATTCCCGGGACATTTTACCATCATTTGCTTATCTTTTTGGCTGCATCGTGTCTTAGTTATGGCATGCAAGCTTCTCTCTAGCTGTGACTCATGGGCTCAGTAGCCCTGAGATATGTGGGATTCTAGTTCCCCAACCAGAGATTGAACCCACGTCCTCTGAATTACAAAGTGGATTCTTAACCACTGGATCACCAGGGAAGTCCCCAGTTATTTTCTTTACTTTATAAAGTTGGCTAGGTATACAAGGGCAGATAGCTCAGCCACCAGACTATAGAGCTCTACTGAATTCTGCCTGATGATCAGCTCTAGGCATGCCAGGGACCATGAATGTCTGGTTCACTCCTGAATCTGCTGGGTTTTACACAAGGTCAGACACATAATAGGTTCTCTATCTGTGTTTGCTGACCATCTAGACAAGTGACCTGGGTATTTGTACAGAGCAGTGGTGAGGGTAATGGGCTTGCCTCATACTTCTTCTGAGGCATCACACCAGAGAGATTGGAAAGTTGCCAGAAATCAAGATTCAGGTGACCTCTGAACAATATGGCTGCAAAGACAATATCAGAGAGCAACCTGTGTGCATGCATGAAGCAGTGTTACCTGTGGTAACGATACTCCGACCACTAAGAAGGAGTATCGGCACTGAAGAAACCGACAAATGCCGTAGGTCACATTTTTTGTGCAGAAAGGCGGTTGTTAAACATCTGTGTGTGCTCATGCTCAGCCACGCAGTCGTGTCCAACTCTTTGCAAACCTATGGCCTGTAGCCTGCCAGGCTCCTCTGTCATGGGACTTTCCAGGCAAGAGACCTGGAGTGGGTTGCTAGTTCCTCCTGCAAGTGGTCTTCTTGATCCAGAGATCGAGCCTGAGTTTCCTGTGCCTCCTGCCTTCACAGATGGATTCCTCACCACTGAGTCACCTAGGAATACCATTAATTTGGGTGTACATGTAAATTAAAACCTTTGTAATTTTAATTACAAAAATTAAAGCTAAATCTTTCAAACCTCAAACCAATCAACTGAGAGTAAATTTCTCTCCTCTTTCTTTTTATACTTAAAGACCAAAAAGTTTTTCTCCAGGACATTTTTCTCAATTTACATTCCTTTTCACCCAAAAATGATAGTAGCTCCTTGTCAGATAAGTAACTGTGCACAGAAGAATTTCTGTCTATATCTTCCTACTATAATTACCTTGGCAAACAGTTGACCTTGGGTCTCTTGGCTCCTAGTATCCCTATCTCTAAGAAGAGACAATCAGATTACATGAGCTTCCATGGCCCACTTGTCTCTGATATTCTGAATCCTGATTCTACTAATAGGTAGCTCTTACTGCCAAGTTCTAAATAGTCCTAAGGATCTTTACATGGTTGATCTGCATTGTTTTAAAAGAGAGTTTGCCATCAAATTCAGAAAGCAATAAATAATAAGTCACTGGGAAACTGAAAGAACCCATTTTGTGCCCAAGAGCCACAGATGGGAATATGGTGGGGGGGGGGGGCGCCGTAAATCAGTGTGAATCTTAATTTAGCCCCAACACCTGGCAATAGCAGTCATTTTCTAAACTGGAACAATATGGGAGACACCTGGATTGACCCCAATCTTTTGTATTCATTAAATGAAGCTATTTTTAAAGTTTTTGTGTGAAAAGTGAAAGTGAAATTCGCTCAGCTGTGTCCGACTTTTTGTGACCCCATGGACTGTACAGTCCATGGAATTCTCTATGCCAGAATATCAGAGTGGAGTAGCCTTTTCCTTCTCCAGGGGATCTTCCTAACCCAGGGATCAAACCCAGGTCTTCCCCATTTCAGGCAGATTCTTTACCAGCTGAGCTACAAGGGAAGCCCAAGAATATTGGAGTGGGGAGCCTATCCCTTCTCCAGTGGATCTTCCTGACCCAGAAATCTAACTGGAGTCTTCTGCATTGCAGGCAGATTCTTTACCAACTGAACATCAGGGAAGCCCCAAAGTTTTTGTGTACCCCAACTACCTAATTGGATAACAGTTGGAGGAAAAAAATCTTTGAAACCACTGGATCAAAGATCAAAAATATGTGTCCAAAGGTGCTGGATACATGGTACAAATGAGTGAAATAGTCCAGGTGTCAGAGAAGCTGGCAGAGACACATTTTTCTTATTAAATGTATTTACAATGATAAATATTTATAAATACATAAACACAGAGCATAGTCTTTCACATCGTGAAAAAGTTGAGCCTTTGCCATTTTTTTCTTGATAAATGTGGTTCTCTTGGTCTATGCTTTCCTACTTTTCATAAGACAAGGACACAAATATTGCCTACTATAAGATAAGGACAAGCTTGGGGGGGCTTGTCACATGACAGCTGACCTTGGTGCGGACCATAGTGAAGAAGGGAGCTTTCTCAGCTCAGTGCCAGGTGCCAGTGGCCATGAGGGGATGGGCCCAGTGTCTGCAGCCAGATCTCAAAGGTTTTCATAGCACACTGGGGGCCAAATAGAACAAGCCTATGGGGTACAATAACTCTCTCCCCAACGCAGACACCCAATTTTTCATCCTCTACCCTAGATCGTGAGATCCATGAAGGTAGGGAGATACTTCACACATTTTTTTTTTCCTTTGGCTGTGTTGGGTCTTTAGCATGCGGGGTCTTTAATGTGCCATGCAAGCTCTTAGTTACGGCATATGGGATCTGGTTCCCTGACCAGGGATCAAACTTGAGCCCCTCGCATTGGGAGTTCAGAGTCTTAACCACTGGCCCACCCGGAAAGTCCCTTGACATCTCATTAATGGCTATGTGCCCAGTCCCTGCCACAGAGTCTGGCTTTCAATAAACAGTCGAGGACTGGTTGACTCCAGAATAAGACACCAGCAAGTACACTAATAATAGAACTTGACCTTCATCGATGCCCTGCATTGGAAGAGCACAAACAACTTTGCAAGTTTAACTTGTGCTGATGTGAGCACCACCAAACCCTGGTGTCAAGGAGAGGAGAGCAGTCTTCCAGTTCCACTGCCACTCTCATGATGACACACTGACACAGAAAATGACAAATCTGGTCTCATTTTTGAGTTCGGAAGCTATATGTCAACATAAAACAATGACAGCCTTTGCTCAGGTAGCCTGGAGGTGGATGCCAGACATTCTGCAGGGAAGGTGCAGCTCTTCACATTGAATTGGAGGACTTGTGATCAGTTGTCTTCAGGAGCAATTCCACAGTAGCAGTGGTATTTTATCGTTATGCTATGTGTATTGTGTGTGTACATGCTCAGTCGTGTTTGACTTTTTGCAACCCCATGGACTGTACCTGCCAGGCTCCCCTGTCCCTGAAAATTTCCAGGCAAGAGTACTGGAGTGATATGGCAGAAACCAACACAATATTGGGAAGAAATCATCCTCCAATTAAAAACAATTTAAAAAAGCATTTAGCACAGTGCCTGATTTGCAAGAAACAGAATACATGTTTGTTTGTTTGTTTTTAAAGAAAATACGTAAATAAAGAGTACTGGAGTGGGTTGCCATTTCCTTCTCCAGGGGATCTTCCCTCCTTCCGGGGGATCAAACCTATATCTCTTGGTCCTCCTGCATTGGCAGGTGGATTCTTTACCACTGCACCACACGGGAATCCCCATTATGTTATATTAGGCACCAAAATGAACCACCATGAGACAATTCAAAAAGCAAACAGATCTGCAGAGCACTGCTCCAGGTTCCAGTAATGCGTATGCTTCAGGAGCAACCCAACCTCCCAAGAGGCTTGTACACAGCGTCCTTTCTGCTTTTACTGCTTGTCACTCATTTACCATCAAGGAGCTTAGCAAGGATTAATGTTTATTTAGAGATCTTAGGATCAGCCATCCATTGTGATAAATACAAATTGGGGGTTCTGAGAGAATTTTAAAATGCATTCTTAGCTGGGCTTCATTTAGTTTCTTGTTTCTTTCAAACATGGAGCCATGCCTTGTTTCTGGGTCAGCTATTTGGGAGAAAGTCATGGAGCCTCCATCTCTGGCATAAAAAGACATCAGGTTCACACAGTAGCATGTGGACTTTGGAGTATGTGCACACAGGAGGACCTGTTTCCTGCTCCTGCTGGAACCTGGGCTTCTTGACAGCTCTCATCCACAGTTCTCTGTGCTCCAGCAACTAGACCAGCATATGGTCCAAAGCAAGCTGTCCTGGTTAAGGATCTTTTCATTTCACAGAACAGAAATCCACTCAAAGTAGCTCAAGATAAAAGTGGGGCTTTAAAAGCATCCAAAGTCCCACGTGGAGGAGGGACTCGGAACTCTCTTCTTTCTTCTTTCCTCCCACTTCTCATTTTTCCTCTTCTCCTCCCACTTCCCCTCTGCCTCCTCTGCCTTCTCATCTTGGCCAGGTCCAAAATGGTTGCTCCAGTTCCAATGAGATGTGATCCAAGGATACAGGATCTTTTAGCTCAGGCATCTGCTATTAACTGGAACTGCTTTTTCTATCGCTTGGTTTAAAAGGAATCTGATTGGTCCAAGCCAGTCCCTTGGGTTTCATCTTCCAATCAGCTTAGATGGACCTGAGGAGAGAGTAGCAGAGATGTTGGATGAGTAAGGTGGGCACTTCTGGGGCTAAAAGTAAAAGAAGGAAGTATGTCTGTTCTAGGTGTTTGACATTAAATGCATGAAGGGCGAGTCAGCTCACCAATCACAGAGTCTTTCCTCCTAACAAATAAAGGAACAGAAATAAACAACTGGAAATGAGTTAGTGACATCCCTTTCCTGGGAAAGGCAGGTCTCACAGTCCGTCCTGCAAGACAACTAAGTTCTACCCTCAGAGCAGGTGACACTGGACCCTCTGGAAAGCCTGAGCTATGTAGCTGCTCCACCTTTAAAATGAGAGCAGAATTACATGCCTCACAGGGTAGCTGTGAAAATTATAAGAGGTCAGTAGCAGAAGAGACTACACATTGACAAAGTCAGGAGTCCAGGCCCAAGGCCAGGGCCTCCAAACCCTTGCCACTGAGGGCTCAGAAAGCACAACTTTCATGGAGTTCAGTCATTGCTATCTGAAGGTGACCCCCTACCCCAACCCCAGGAAGTAATACTGTTCAGCCACAGGAGTCGAAGCACCTGAAATCAAGTTCCAGACCTGCTTCCCACTCCTGTGTGACCTCAACAATGTCCCACCCTCACCAGGCCCCTGTTTTGTCACAGGTAATAGGGAGAAGTGGAAGAGAACAGAGATACCCACCAATCAAAGAAACACACTCATTCAGTTTTAATTTCTGAGGAGCAGAATTAGAAAAAATAAATCCATACAGTGAGTTTTTCATAGGGCCTAGTTTATTCATTTCAAAGGACTGTACATTATTCTGAGGTTGTGTGTGTGTGCACTCAGTCATGACCACCTTTTATGACCCCATGGACTGTAGCCTGCCATGCGCCTCTGTCCATGGAGTTTTCCAGGCAAGAATACTGGAGTGGGTTGCCATTTCCTTCTCTAGGGGATCTTCCCGATCCAGGGATCAAGCTCTCATCTCTCGCATCCCCTGCACTGACAGATGGATTCATCACTACTCGTGCCACCTGAGATGCCCTCCTACTCTTTTTGTGTTTAACTGGCCTTTCTTTAGTGATGGTGAAGGTAGCACTCTGTTTTAACACTCCTGTTGTCTCTCTTGAGGAAATCAGAGGCTGGCAACTCCATGTCCATCCTCTGTTTATTTTTATTGGTCTGTGAAATCCCTAAGTATGGCAATTAGTGGATGAGATGACCTCTATAGACCTTTTAAGCTCTAATTCTTTTCTAAGTCTCTATTGAATTTGTCACAATATTGCTTCTATTTTATATTTTGGTTTTTTGGCTGGGATGTATGTGGGATCTTAGTTCCCACACCTCCTGCACTGGAAGATGAAGTCTTAACCAGGACTACCAGGGAAGATTCTTGAGAGGATCCGATTCTAAGGAAGGCATAAGAATGCCCAGACCTGAGAGCCAGACAACCTGGGTTCAAAGTCTGACCCCAACACTTAGAACCCTATGACTGTGGGCAAATTATTTAGCCTCCTTGTTTCTCATCTAAAAATGGGAATGATAATACTACTCACCTGACAGTGTTGCTGTGAGGATTAAACACATTCGAAGATACAAACTGCTTTGGGCTGTGCCCAGCACAAATAAAGTGCTCCCTGAGTAACCATAGCAAAGATAATGGGAAGGAGATGGGGGGAGAGAAGCAAGGAGGGAAAAGGAGAAGAAGAACAGAAAGCTCCTCTCCTCTCTGAGTCCTGCTGGCAGTCACACGGGAGTGGGGGGCCACTTGGTTCCAATAGCATTATTAACATTTATGGGAAAAAGTCTCCAACGATGTTACCTGCCCAGTGGTGGCCAAACCATGGATTGGCTGCCTTTGAATCAGGTGTCCCTGACATCCAATCAGCTGCAGCAGGGGGCGTGGTCAAATCCTAGAGTGGTGTCAAAACTCCAGATGAAATGGGAATGCTCCAGAAAGGGTACCACTTGTGTTTACCAGAATCTTCTAGGTAATGGCACAGCTAGTAAGAGCTGAAAGGGCGAGAAAAGGCCTTTGAAGGGGACCAAAAAGGACACAAAAGGTCCAGGATGGAGGGGGGCGAAATGAAAGAAATCATGATTGGGAGGCTTAATTTATAGCACTGTCTTGATTGGCTACTTTGGGGTCAGGTGCTCAGTTCAGTTCAGTTGCTTAGTTGTGTCTGACTCTTTGCAACCCCGTGGACTGCAGCACACCAGGTTTCAGTGTCCGTCACCAATTCCTGGAGCTTGCTCAAACTCATGTCCATCAAGTCAGTGATGCCATCCAACCCTCTGTCATCCGCTTCTCCTCCCACCTTCAATTATCCCCAGCATCAGGGTATTTTCCAATGAGTCAGTTTTTCACATCAAGTGGCCAAAGTATTGGAATTTCAGCTTCAGCATCAGTCCTTCCAATGAATTTTCAGGGCTGACCTCCTTTAGGATTGACTGGTTTGATCTCCTTGAGTTCCAAGGGACTCTCAAGAGTCTTCTCCAACACCAAAGTTCAAAAGCATCAATTCTTCAGCGTTCAACTTTCTTTATAGTCCAACTCTCATATCCATACAAGACTACTGGAAAAACCATAGCTTTGACTATATGGACCTTTGTTGGCAAAGTGATATCTTTAATTTTTAATATGCTGTCTAGGTTGGTCATAGCTTTTCTTCCAAGGAGCAAGTGTCTTTTAATTTCATGGCTGCAGTCACCATCTGCAGTGATTTTGGAGCCCAAGAACATAAAGTCTCTCACTGTTTCCATTGTTTCCCTGTTTATTTGCCGTGAAGTGATGGGACTAGATGCCATGATTTTAGTTTTCTTAATGATGAGTTTTAAGCCAACTTTTTCACTCTCCCCTTTCACTTTCTTCACGAGGCTCTGTAGTTCTTTTTCGTTCCCTGCCATAAGGGTGGTGTCGTCTGCATATCTGAGGTTATTGATATTTCTCCCAGCAATCTTGATTCCAGCTTGC
>SJYX01008583.1:137535-162932 GCA_006410675.1 Oreotragus oreotragus | reverse complement strand
CAATTGTGTGGTGGTTTGAACATTCTTTGGCATTGCCTTTCTTTGGGATTGGAATGAAAACTGACCTTTTCCAGTCCTGTGGCCACTGCTGAGTTTTCCAAATGTGCTGGCTCACTGAGTGCACCTCATGCGGAGAGATGACTTATTGGAAAAGATTGATTCTGGGAGGTATTAGGGGCAGGAGGAGAAGGGGACGACAGAGAATGAGATGGCTGGATGGCATCACTGACTTGATGGATGTGAATCTGAGTGAACTCCAGGATTTGGTGATGGACAGGGAGGCCTGGCGTGCTGCGATTCATGGGATCGCAAAGAGTCAGACACGACTGAGTGACTGAACTGAACTGAACTGAACTGAGTGAAGCACTTTCACAGAATCATCTTTTAGGATTTGAAATAGCTCAACTGGAATTCCATCACCTCCACTAGTTTTGTTCGTAGTGAGGCTTCCTAAGGTCCACTTGACTTCTAATTCCAGGATGTCTGGCTCTAGGTGAGTGATCACACCATCGTGGTTATCTAGGTCATGAAGATCTGTTTTGTACAGTTCTTCTGTGTATTCTTGCCACCTCTTCTTAATATCTTCTGCTTCTGTTAGGTCCATACCATTTCTGTCCTTTATTGTGCTTATCTTTGCATGAAATGTTCCCTTGGTATCTCTAATTTTCTTGAAGAGATCTCTAGTCTTTCCCATTCTGTTGTTTCCCTCTATTTCTTTGCATTGATCACTGAGGAAGGCTTTCTTATCTCTCCTTGGGAGGTGCTCAAGAATGGGCCAGTCATCTGTGTGGGAGGGGGTGGGTCATGTAACTGAAAAGTAGAACCTTGCCTGCAAGTGGGAATTCTCCTTCTGTAAATCTGGAGCTACCTCTAATCGAGATGGGACAACCATGCTTTCCCTTGGTGGATGGTGTTTTAGAGAGCCCCTAAAATGCCTCTGTATTGAAAAAACTGGTTCCCCAAAGAGAAAGCCCTAGAAAAACCCAGGGCCCTCGAGACCGATTTGCCCGGTCAAAGCCATACAATTACTTACCAGATAAGTGGTAACATCTTAATCTTTTATTAGGTGAGCATCAGCTCCTTTGGGGACATAGGACTGCCATTCTGTTTGATCGGCAAATAGATTGAAATCTTTCAGCTAATTTGGAGCTATCCGTGCTTCTACCTTCTAATTTAGAAAAGAGTGAATTAATTGTGAACAATTACCTGGGAGTCAAAGCATCTGAGACCAGATCCCAATAATAAGGAAAGTGGAGGGAAGCTCATCTGCAATATTTGGAATGAGGAGGAAAGTATGTTGGCTTTGATTTTTTTCTGGGTAACTGATACCAATTCTAAAGTCATAGACATTTTATAGCTTGACTCACCTGGATAAATTTAACTATATAGACCTCAGCAAACTGCAAGCTTGGCTCTGAAAGACCTGTCATCTCTTCAAAGTAGTCATGGTTCCTGAGACCTATTGCAGAGGATTCTCATTGATGTCCTAAGCTGATCTTAAAATCCTTTGACTCCCTGGTGGATTTTTTCTTACATCACATTTTCAGAGTCTGAAATAGCTGCAAATGTTCGGGAAAATATATTTCTCCCCAGTCTCATGAGTGCTGGAACAATGCATGCGTAGTTTCAACCAATTTCTGCTTATGTTTATTGAACATCTACTAAGGTGCAAAGAACACCCTGTGTTTATTTTCTGGTCTCTTGCAGTAGATGTTTATTAACGAACGAGCTTGAATTCTTCCCACACGTACATATGGCAAGTGCCTTCCAGACATTCCACTTAAAAGCAGGAGATGGCTGTGTTAATGATCAGTGAGCCAAACACTTGATCGCATGGCACTCTGGAGTGTGCTTAGTTAGGACAGCTCATCTCTGAGGGGGTTTGTGGAAGACAGTGTTGTGGGTCATTTAAGAGGACTTAAAAGTGGTGCTTTGACACGTTTGCGAAGTGGCGGGCGTGGAGGACCAGGATAATCGTCTAATCAGAGGGACAAAAGCACACCCCGTGACTTNCTCATCTCTGAGGGGGTTTGTGGAAGACAGTGTTGTGGGTCATTTAAGAGGACTTAAAAGTGGTGCTTTGACACGTTTGCGAAGTGGCGGGCGTGGAGGACCAGGATAATCGTCTAATCAGAGGGACAAAAGCACACCCCGTGACTTCCAGAAGAGCAGATGGTGGCTACCCCCTGTGCAAATGTGAAGCCTGCCACCTTGGGGTGGGGGTGGGGTGGGGGTGGAGGAGTTCTGCTCCAAGCCCTGGGGCCTCCCGCCATAAGGTTCTCCCAATCTAGTGAAGTTCTCCCAATCTAGTGAAAAACTTAAAATGAATTTTTTTTATTGTTAGAATTTGATTGGCCCTTTTTTGGAGTGCAGCCAATCACAGGTGGCTCCTGGAGCCAGTTCCATTCCCATGAAGTTCTTCTTGGCACCCACAAGAGCCATCTGGGAGCTTGTTAAAGACTCCCAGGTCTCACTCCCAGAAGTTCTACCTTGGTAGAACCTAGTAAGGTGCATTAAGCCATATTCCAGGGTATTCCAGTCAGATGTTCCCCATTCCATGGAGAATCCCTGCATGCTCGTGTGCTTACTTGTGTCCAACTCTTTGCTACCCAGTGGACTGTAGCCCACCAGGCTTCTCTGTCCCATAAGATTCTCCCGGCAAGAATACTGAAGTGGGTTGCCATTTCCTCCTCAAGGGGATCTTTCCAACTTTGAAAATAATGATTCATAAGATGTCCCTATGATGGTGTCTTCTAAACACCTGCCTTGAACTGCCAACATTGGTACCAAACTGTCCCAAACCTGTCATGGTGAACTCAATCTCTTCCTGGGTTGATCTCCTTGGATGGTGGCACCCCTCACTCTCACCCATAATCCAGAACCTTGGCAGTCACCCTCATAAGCTCACCGTCCTGAGCACCTCATTCTCCTTCCTTCTCAAATCCCATCAGCTCCATCCCCTAAAGAGTAGTGAGATTTATCCACTCCTCTTCATCATCTTGACCTTGCCATATAGTTCAAGTGCATCACTTTTCACTCTGATTATTGCAAGAGCTTCCCAACTGGCCTCCTTTTCTTGGGTTTTGTTTGCCTATTTCTGTAGAGCTACCAGTGCTATGCTTTGAAGTATAAATGTGATTGTCAGTCTTGCCCCAGATTCCCCCCCAAGTCTGACTAGCTAAGACAAAGAAACTGTAGCCTTTCAAATTTTGTTTCTAAATATCCTGCAAAATCTCTAGGATGGGTATTTTTCTTCTGAAGAGAAACAGAGAGAGCTGCAGACTAAAAAATAATAAGAGACTTAGAGAAAGAAAAAAATAAATAAATGGAGATCAACACGATGAATAAATAATATAGGTGAAAAAAGTGTGTGGGTGTGGCGGGGATGTGGTTTGCAGAGAACTAAAAAGGTTCCCAGCGCGGGGGTTGTTAGCAGGACTAGAATCCAATCAGAGTCAAGAGAGTGGGGGTGGGGCAGGAGTTGAAATTCTACTTCTCTCACTTTCAAAGTGATGAGTGATAATTAACCATGACCTGGAATAAGTTTTTCCATCTAAAAAATGCACTGCCTGAGGAGCAAAAACTGACACCAATCCTTCTCCAAGGCAGTAAGGAAGATAATAATTGGAAATCTCTCGACAAAAATTCTCTCTCTCTCTGCTCTATTTTAAGAGCAAGATTTTTAGGCCATAATTTTCAACAAGTTTTGGCTGTGGCTGAATACAGGGCTTAGATAATTTAGGACACTCAAAGAAGAGGCCAATTACTTTCTAACACATAATGGCCTAAACACACCACGGTCACATTATTGGGTAATAAACAAAATGACTACTAGAAAGATATACACGTTCGCAAAGCAGCGCTGAGGGATCTTCAGTGAAATACGCTGCATGAACCTAAAGTGGATAGAAGAGTATCAGGCAGGCTAAGGTAACCTGTCCGTCCTTTCCCTTCGTTCCCTTGGGCTACATCCTACCTGGGACAGTGTCTCTCCTGGCCTCCTTTCTCCTGGGCCCAACCAACCCCAGGACTTTCTGGGAGCTCGGGGAAGTAGAGGTCGGAATCCGTGGAACAGACTCCCTCCCCACTCCCTGCTTCAAGATACCAGGCGATCAGGAACCCCAGAAGCTCAGAGCGGACGCCGCAGAATCCTGGGAAAGAGGCATGCAGCGCTTGGCACCGACCGCATCTTAACCCCCAACTCTGCAGCTGCCACCGCGCCTGGCGCTCTTGCCAACAGACTCACCTCCGCGCCCTCCGCGCCGGGCAGGGGCGGGCCTCGCAGCTCTCGCCAGCAGTGCCGATTCCCCGGGGGCCTCCCCGGGCTCTAGGGCCTAGGGACCGTGCCTTCGGCTGGCGGCGTGCAGGGTGGCTGCCGCTGCGGTCGCGCTCGGGCAGCTTCCCCGCCTCCCTAAGCTGGATCGCGCAGGGCTGGGGAGCACGACGAGGAGGGAGGAAAAGAGGAGGGAGGGAGGCGCGCGGAGGCCGGCCTCGCAAGACCGACCACTAGGGGCTGCGCGCAGGGAGCGGGCAGAGCGCGGAGCGGGACCGGGGACCCCTAGCGGGCTAGGTGGCAGAGCTGAGGCGGCGGGGGAGGAGTCGGAGAGCTCGGAGAGGGTGAGGGGAAGATCTGGGGAGAGCCCGGGAGTACGTGGACCATCAAGAAGTGCAAGCAAAGCGGCGGGGAGTGCTGGCTGTAAGGTTCCAGCTTGGCGCTTCCCTCAACCTCTGCACCCGCTGGGAGCCGCTGAGTATCCCTCCACCCGTGGCCTGAGCCTCCCTGCAGGGCTCCGCCAGAATTCATTTTGAAGCGGCTTAGAACAGTTGGCCCACTTTTCTCCTCCATTGCTTGTGTGCTGTTCAGCCGCCTTTTCCAGTCTAGACTTTGCTTTTAATTACACCCCCGCTCTCCCCACTCTCAGTTCCTGACAAGTCTCCAAGAAACTGCGCTTTTTATCTTGTACGTGTTCTTTCCCTCACCTCTACCCACCCAAATCATCTTTTGGCTTGACTGTGTCCTTGGAATAAAATGTTCAGAAATGCCCTTTCATGCACAACATTTAACAGCTCCCTGGGATAGGAGAGAACTCTCAGAGCTGGCGGACCACATAGCAGTTTGTTAGCTTTGACCTTCACTCTAGCTGGTGGTGCTTGAGCTTGGTGTAGGAGAAAAAGAGGTCGGGAGTGGGGGTGGGTGGGCTAGAATTTGATTGGCCCTTTTTTGGAGTGCAGCCAATCACAGGTGGCTCCTGGAGCCAGTTCCATTCCCATGAAGTTCTTCTTGGCACCCACAAGAGCCATCTGGGAGCTTGTTAAAGACTCCCAGGTCTCACTCCCAGAAGTTCTACCTTGGTAGAACCTAGTAAGGTGCATTAAGCCATATTCCAGGGTATTCCAGTCAGATGTTCCCCATTCCATGGAGAATCCCTGCATGCTCGTGTGCTTACTTGTGTCCAACTCTTTGCTACCCAGTGGACTGTAGCCCACCAGGCTTCTCTGTCCCATAAGATTCTCCCGGCAAGAATACTGAAGTGGGTTGCCATTTCCTCCTCAAGGGGATCTTTCCAACTTTGAAAATAATGATTCATAAGATGTCCCTATGATGGTGTCTTCTAAACACCTGCCTTGAACTGCCAACATTGGTACCAAACTGTCCCAAACCTGTCATGGTGAACTCAATCTCTTCCTGGGTTGATCTCCTTGGATGGTGGCACCCCTCACTCTCACCCATAATCCAGAACCTTGGCAGTCACCCTCATAAGCTCACCGTCCTGAGCACCTCATTCTCTTTCCTTCTCAAATCCCATCAGCTCCATCCCCTAAAGAGTAGTGAGATTTATCCACTCCTCTTCATCATCTTGACCTTGCCATATAGTTCAAGTGCATCACTTTTCACTCTGATTATTGCAAGAGCTTCCCAACTGGCCTCCTTTTCTTGGGTTTTGTTTGCCTATTTCTGTAGAGCTACCAGTGCTATGCTTTGAAGTATAAATGTGATTGTCAGTCTTGCCCCAGATCCCTTCGTGGTACCCAATTGCTCTCTGAATGTGGTTCAAATGCCTCAACATGGCGGTGGTGGTGATTTAGTTGCTAAGTTGTGTCTGACCCTCCATGGAGCCCACCAGGCTCCTCTGTCCATGGGATTCCCCAGGCAAGAATACTGGAGTGGTTTGCCATTTCCTTCTCCAGGAGATCTTCCCCACCCAGAGACTGAGCCCAGGTCTCCTGCACTGCAGGTGGTCTTCTGCATTGCAGGCAGATTCTTTACCAGCTGAGCCACCAGGGAAGCCCTGTGGCCTAAATGTTTGTATCCCTGTGAAAATCATGCATTGAAATCCCGGTGCCCATTGAGATCTTGGGAGGTGTTTAGGGAGGTGCTTAGGTCATGAGGGTGGAACTTTCACTAATGGGATTAATGATTTTAATGAGAGAACCCAGGGAGATCCCTTGCCCCTTCTCCCATGTGAGGACAGAGGAAGAAGGCACCAGCTATGAACCAGGAAGAGGGGCCTCAGCATAACTCCCACGCCAGGGCCTTGATCTTGGATTTCCCAGCCTCCACAACTGCGAGAAATACATTTCTAACCTACCCCAAATACTATGGTATTTTGTTACTGCAGACTGAAGGGACTAAGGCACACGGCATCAGAGGACATTCAGTGCCAGCCTCCTGCCTTCCTGGCTGCTTGCATCTCCCAAGGCTCCCCTTCCCAGTTGGGATGTCCTGCAATTAATTCACTCTACAGCATTCCCTTTTGCATGGATTTGCCCTCCCTTGCTTTCTCCTCTGGGGAACTCCTACTTAGTCCCTTTTCAGAAAGAGAAATAGAAACCTTTTATCTGTGACTGTGGATCCATATAAAACACAGCCTGGTATAGTGCTTGCAGCCAGACTGTCTAGATTCAAATTAGTCACTGGGTGGCACTGGTTAAGTTGTTTAACCTGCCTGTGCCTCAGTGTGCTCACCTCCAATATGAGATGATAGTAGAAGCAACCTCTGGGGCTGGTGTCTGAATTAAATGATCATGTATGTTTTGTGCTAGAACATCCAGTGCTATAAGTAACTACTGTTTTATTGCTGTTATATACAATATCCATGAAAACATAACTAAGACACTATCAACATTTCCTATATGAAGAGAATTTTCATACTGGAGGGACAGGGTGAAAAGGAGATATGAAAAAATTATTATGAGACTGCATACATCAAAAGGATAAAAAAATTAAAGAACCCTGGGGAATTAATTCCCTGGTGGTCCAGTGGTTAGGACTCTGGTTCCATTACAGGGGGCACAGGTTCTATCCCTGATTGGAGAACTAAGATTCTACAAGTTACATGGGCGTGGCCAAAAAAAAAAAAAAGAATGCTGGTCTACCCACCTCCCAGCTGATAAACAGAGCTTCATCCATTTAGACAGAGGCCTCTGGGCACCCTCCCTAATTGCATCATCCTTCTAGTCCCCTCCCTGTCCCTACCCAGGAACCAAATGGACTTACTTTTCATACAATGTCCTTGTAGGTACTTGAATATTTTTAAATAATTTTATTCATTTACTTTTGGCAGTTCTGGGCCTTCGTGGCTGCGTGGGCTTTTCTCTAGTCGCAGCAAGCAGGGGGCTCTTCTCTAGCTGAGTGCGTGGACCTCTCATTGTGGCGGTTTCTTTTGTGGCAGGGCACGGGCTCTAGGGCACACAAGCCTCCACAGTCAGAGCATGTGGGCTCAGTGGTTGCACCCTCTGGTCTCTGGCACACAGGTTCAGTAGCTGTGGCACCCAGGCTTAGTTGCTCTGCGACACGTGGGATCTTCCCGGCTCAGGGATTGAACCTGTGTCTCCTTCCTGTGTAGGCAGACTCTTTACCACTGAGCCATCAGGAATCCCCCAGCTGCAACTTTTACTTGGAAGGTCTATGTGTCTTGCATTTCTTTCTTTAAAAAAAATGTATATACTTGGCTGCACCAGGTCTTAGTTATGGCATTCAGGATCTCCTAGCTTCGTTGTAGCCTGCAGACTCTTTAGTTGCAGCATGTGGGATCTAGTTCTCTGACCAAGGATCAGGCTCCCTGCATTGGGAACACAGTCTTAGCCACTGGACCTCCAGTGACGTCCCCGTGTCTTGCATTTCTATTTACACTGTGGCAACTGCAGCAGTGACAGACATGGTATCCAAGGACGTGTGGCCCGCAGGTGTTTGCTTGGGTCCCAGATATGACCGCTGCCCAACTGTTTTTTCTCAAGTTGTCCCCTTCAGAGCTATTATTTTGTTTTCCTAGGGCTTCCCAGGTGGCTCAGTGGCAAATTATCTATCTGTAAAGCAGGAGACATAGGTTCAGTCCCTGGGAAGGGAAGATCCCCTGGAGAGGGAAATGGCAACGCACTCCGATATTCTTGCCTGGGAAATCCCATGGACAGAGGAGCCTGGTGGGCTACAGGCCATGGAGTTGCAAAGAGTCAGACGTGGCTGAGCGACTAAACAACAGCAACACTCTTTCTCTAATTCTTTTGACTACATCCACGTCTGTGCACTGGTCTTGTATGACAGTAATAGTTGTTCCAGACCGGGAAAATGTTCCAAGAAAATCTATGCAATAGATTCCGAAGTCCTGCAGTACAAAGACTTATTTAATACAAGGTTTCAAACGTAACCACAAAGCTGCCACCACCTCTTTCATGACCGAAATACTCAGTAGTATCCATCGTTACCAAGCTAAGGAAATTTTGTGTCTGAAATCAAAGTCAGTGACACTTGGAGACATCCCACCAATTAGGAGGGTAACATAGCACCCAATCACTGCGGTCAGACAGTGGGCACAAAAAAATTTGGAGCTGAATCCTCAAATTAGTTCTCGGATTAAAGCCAGGATGCCCAGTCTCAGGTTCCCTCGTCCTAAGAGTCGGACTCATATCCCTAGATTTTGTTCATTGCGTTCCTTCATGCCTCTGCTGCTTTTTTTTAAGCAGATTTATTGGGGTATAATTTACCTACCATAAAAGTCACCCATTCTAGGTGTAAAATTCAATTATATTTGGTATATTTACAGAGTTGTACAACAACCATCACTATTTGATTTCAGAATATTGTCATCACCCCAGAAAGAAATTCATACCTGGTAATTCCTCATTCCCACTCCCAGCCCCAGGCAACCTCTGATATACTTTCTGTCTCTCTGCTTTTATCTATTTTGGTCATTTCATAGATGCATAGTCATGCAATAGGTGTTGTTTTGTGCCTCTTTCACTGAGTATGTTTTGACGTGAATTCACGTTGTAACATGTATCAGTACTTTCTTTTTATTGCCAAATAGTAGTCCATTGTGTGGATATAGCTCATTTTGTTTATCCATTCATCAGTTGATGAACATTTGGGTTGTTTCCACTTTCTGGTTATTAAGAGTAATGCTGCTATGAACATTCACATACAAACTTTTGTGTGGACATATATTTTTGTTTCTCCTGATTAGATTCCTACTAGTAGAATTGCTGGGTATCACAGCAATTTTGTGCTTCATGTCTTGAGAAACTGCCAAACTGTTTTCCAAAGGGGTTACGGCATCGTACATTCCAACCAACAATGTACAAAGGTTCCAGTTTCTCCACGGTACCTCTCTTTCAAATGACCCACTCTCCTCGATTTCACAACTCTTTCTTGACTCCTGACCTGTCTGAGTCTCTGCCCACCTACTCGTGTTCCTCAACTTCAGTCCCTCCCTGTTCTCTGTAAACTTGGTCTTTTAATTTCTAAGCAACTTCTGATGCACAAACTAGCTTACTAGGCCCAGAACTCAATCAAATCATCCTCACAACCCCGACTTGATAACCACCAAGGTCTTTATCTGACAAAATTCCTTCACTCTACTTGGATTTTTGGTTGCGTTTTAAAAGCTAAGACCAAGTGTAACCTGGCAGAAATATATATATATATATATATATTGGGTAGATCAGAAAGCCCCTTCAGGCTTTTCTGTGCCATCTTACTAAAAACCCTGAATGACTTTTTGGCTAACCCACTAGAACTCAAAACTAAGAACTGAAAACACAAAAAAGTTTTCAGAATGCTGTCTTTCTAAACTTCTGTTGGGGAATGAAATTTTGATGTTGTTGTTCAGTCCCTAAGTTATGTATAGCTCTTTCCAAACTCCATGGGCTGCTGGCTGCACACCAGGCTCCTGTGTCCTCCACTATCTCCTGGAGTTTGTTTACATTCACGTCCCATTGAGTCTGTGATGCTGTCTAATCATCTCATCTTCTGCTGCCCCTTCTCCTTGCCTTGAGTGTTTCCCAGCATCAAGGTCTTTTCCAGTGGGTCAACGCTTCACATCAGGTGGCCAAAGAATTAGAGCTTTAGCTTCAGCATCAGTCCTTCCAACGAATATACAGAGTTGCTTTCCTTTAGGATTGACTGTTTTGATCTCATTTCAGTCCAAGGAACTCTCAAGAGTCTTCTCCAGCACCATAATGCAAAAGCATCAATTTTTTTTGGCATTTAGCCTTCTTTATGGTCCAGCTCATGTCTGTGCATAATGACTGGAAACACCATAGCTTTGACTATATGGATTTTGTCAGCAAAATGATTGATTCTGCTTTTTAATACACTGTCCAGGTTTGTCATAGCTGTCCTTCCAAGGAGCAAGCGTCTCTTAATTTTATGGCTGCAGTCACCATCCAGAGATTTTGGAACCCAAGAAAATAAAATCTGTCACTGCTCCCACTTTTTTTCCATCTATTTCCCATGAACTGAGAGGACTGAATGCCATGGTCTTAGTATTTTGAATGCTGACTTTCAAGCCAGCTTTTTCACTCTCTTCATTTACTTTCATCAAGAGGCTCTTTAGTTCCTCTTCACTTTCTGCCATTAGAGTAGTAGCATCTATATATATATCTGAGGTTGTTGATATTTGTCCTGGCAATCTTGATTCCAGCTTGTGATTCTTCCAGCCTGGCATTTCACATGATGTACTCTGGATATAAGTTAAATAAGCAGGGTGACAATACACAGCCTTGTCATACTCCTTTCCCAATTTTGAACCATTTCATTTTTCCATGTCCAGTTCTAACTGTTGCTTCTTGACCCTTACACAGGTTTCTCAGGAGATAGGTAAGGTGGTATAGTATTCCCATCTCTTTAAGAATTTTCCACAGTTTGTTGTGATCCACTTTAGCATAGTCAAGGAAGCAGAATTTAATGTTTTTCTGGAATTCCACTGCTTTCTCCATGATCCAAGGAATGCTGGCAATTTGATCTCTTGTTCCTCTGCCTTTTCAAAGCCCAGGTTACACATCTGGAAGTTCTCAGTTCGTGTGATGCTGAAGTCTAACTTGAAGGATTTTGAGCATTACCTTACTAGCATATGAAAGGGGGCTTCCCTGATAGCTCAACTGGTAAAGAATCTGCCTGCAATGCAGGAGACCCCCATTCAGTTCCTGAGTCAAGAAGATCCACTAGAGAAGGGATAGGTTACCCACTCCGGCATTCTTGGGCTTCCCCTGTCCCTCAGCTGGTAAAGAAGTTGCCTGCAATGTGGGGGACCTGAGTTTGATCCCTGGGTTGGGAAGATCCCCTAGAGAAGGGAAAGGCTACCCACTCCAGTATTCTGGCCTGGAGAATTCTATGGACTGTATAGCCCCTTGGGGTCACAAAGGGCATATGAAATGGGCGCAATTTTGTACAGTAGTTTGAACATTCTTTGACATTTCCCTTCTTTGGGATTGGAATGAAAACTGTCTTTTTCCAGTACTATGGCCACTGCTGAGCTTTCCAAATTTGCTGACATATTAAGTACAGCACTTTAAGAGCATCATCTTTTAGCATTTGAAATAGCTCAGCTGGAATTCCATTACCTCCACTAGCTTTGTTTGTAGTAATGCTTCCTAATGCCCCTTTGACTCCACACTCCAGGATGTCCAACTCTAGGTGAGTGACCACACCATTGTGGTCATCCGGGCAATGATAACTATCTTTCTTAGATAGTTTTGTGTATTCTTGCCACTTTTTCTTAATATCTTCTGCTTCTGTTAGGTGCTTACCATTTCTGTCCTTCATCCTGCTCATCCTTCCATGAAATTTTCCCTTGATACCTCTGACTTTCTTAAGGAGATCTCTAGTCTTCCCCATTCTATTGTTTCCCTCTGTTTCTTTGCACTGTTCATTTAAGAAGGCCTTCTTATCTCTCCTTGTTACTCTATGGAACTCTCCTTTCAGTATATCTTTCCCTTTCTCCCTTGCCTTTCACTTTTTTCTTTCCTCAGCTATTTATAAAGCTTCCTCAGACAACCACTTTGCCTTCTTGCATTTGTTTTTCTTTGGGATGGTTTTGGTCATTGCCTCATGTACATTTAGAACCTCCGTCCATAGTTCTTCAGGCGCTCTATCTACCAGATCTAATCCCTGGAATCTATTCATCGCCTCCACTGTATACTCATAAGGGATTTTATTTAGTTCATACCTCAATGGCTTAGTGGCTTTCCCTACTTTCCTGAATTTTGCAATAAGGAGCTAATGATCTGAGCTCTGGGTCTTGTTTTTGCTTACTGTATGGAGCTCTTCCATCTTTGGCTGCAAAGAGCATAATCAATCTGATTTCAGTATTGACCATCTGGTGATGTCCATGTGTAGAGTCATGAATGAAATTAGGTCTAGCATTAAGAGGTTTAGTATAATGCTGTCTTCATATAATAATTACACCAAAGAGAAAGAAACTAGTTATCATTGCCCATAATTCTTCATATTTTTCATGTATTCTTTGTCCTCTCCTCACCAAATTTACCCTGCAGAAATTGTCGAGTACTCTTAAGCTTCTGATTTTGCTGTGGCCTAATTCAGTCAAATGGGCTCTTTTGGGGTTAATCTCTCTTGGCACAGCCTGTTTGTATGCCCATGTGAGATCAATGACTGTGTGCACCTACATGATGTGACCCTTGCCAATCTTTCAGCAAACTGATTCAAGGCTAAAGAAACTAGCATGAGAGCAGGGACTCTGCTTCCTAATAAAGTCAGCCATCATTTCACATCCGTTTGTGCTGCTTGAACTGAGAACACTATAGCCTGTGAGAATCCAGGCCAGAGAGAAGAGCAGCACCTCCCCTTCCACCAAGATACCATGGAGATTTACCCTTAATCAAATGATCCATCCCTCTGACCGGGCTGACAGCTAGAGCGAAGCCATAGGGATGGCAGCGAAGGGGAGGCAAGTTGGCACCAGAGAGCAATGCTGACAGTAAGCTCAGTGTTAACAACTCCACCTGGAATTCAACCAATAGCCTCCCCCTGACCCAGTGCAAAGGCCAGGAGGGATGATTTGGATTTCCTGTTGACCTCTGGGGAAGCCCCTCTGGATAACAGGACCCAGCCAGTGCTATGCGAAGGCTGTCCCTGGAGCTTCGGAAGAAGTACCTCATATCATTCCCATTGTTTCTCTGTGACCAGCCATTATGGGGCAGGTCCAGTCATTTTCCTCGTTTAACGGGTGGGTGGGAGACTTTCAAATGACTCAGTAGGTAACATTTTACATTCAAACATAGCATTTCAGATTATTTCAACGGTGGCCAATGGAACATTTGGGGCTTTGTATTTCTTGATGCAGATTAGTGATGCATCGTACAAAGACTGTGCATTCACGTGGCCAGCCGTCAGACTAAGGGTCCTCGGGAGGTGCTGGCACCAGTTCAGAACCCAGGGGAAAGGGCTGCACAGTGCCCACGTCCTTGAGCCTTCCTGGGTGAAAATGGCTCCAAGATTCAAAAGATTTTCTTTTTCATCTAGACTCCCAAGGGGGAGACCCTCGATAATTGCCTCTTTCCCCAGACTCCTGGTCTGTAATGACTTTGGGCTCTGAGCTCAGGCCTGGGGAACAGGAACTTAAAAGTTTATAGCTCAGTTTGCCTTCTGACCTTGTGTGTCCTGGGCCAGCAGGACACACAGAATGAGGCCACTCCTGGGCCTTTGTCTAAATACAGTTACAAAGTCATGATCCCAGACAGGGCAGAGCAGGGGCCTTTAAGAAGTACATGTGTGAACTCTATTTATGACTTCTTGGCTCCTGCTCTGGGAAGAGCAGTGGGAAACGTTGGAGGGGCCCAGACAAGACTCAGGAATAAAGTACCCCTCCTGACTCATCATTTAGTTAGGTAAGCAAATCCACTTACTGGATGCACTTACATTGAAGTGAAGTCGTTCAGTTGTGTCCAACTCTTCACGACCCCGTGGACTGTAGCCCACCAGGCTCCTCCCTCCATGGCATTCTCCAGGCAAGAGTACTGGAGTGGGTTGCCATTTCCTTCTCCAGGGGATCTTCCCAACCCAGGGATCGAACCCAGGTCTCCCGCATTTCAGGCAGACACTTTAATCTCTGATCCACTAGAAAAGCCCACTTACATTATGTAAGTATTAAGTGCTTACTGTATATCTAGCACTCTTTCTGGGCATGGTGATGTCAAGACGTTGAACAGAGGAAGTGCTCCCTGATACCTGGAGATCTACCTGTAGAAACCCCTCAGCAGTGATGATGCCACAGACCAGAAAATGTAACAGACCACTCAAGTGCTCGTCAGAGTTGATGGATGGGGAGAGGGTGGAAGTCCTATTTCACGCATGAGAAGCAATACGCTTCTGATTCATTAAGCTCCTCTCTCCTCGGGGTCAGTAAACCCACTTCTTCTAAACTGTTAGAGCCTCCCACACTCTGCCTTTAAGCCCCCATGTGTATTTAGGGAAATTTAGCTGAACAATTCTGAACAATGCATAGTGCGCTCATCAAAAAGAAATTAAGTAGCTTTGTAAAGCTCCAAGTACATTTTCAAATCTACTTGAGGTTTTCCCATAACCTGTTTTCTACAAAATGGAATCGTTTAGAAATACACTTAAACTTTAAATGAGTGTGGGTCAGAACTCAACCAAGCCAAGTTCAAGTATATTATAAACCTGATGAATAGCATTCTCACATTCTGAATATAAAGGTGGTTTCTTTTTGGCCATTGTATTTTATGCCTAAGATTTCTACTTCAGGGAGTAAGGAAAGAAAGACAAATACTGGTACCTACAACTGTTACTTGAAACAGGAAATATCTTGACTGAGAGAAAATACCTTACTTGAGAGAAGTATCTTCATTAAGGTAAATGTATTATCATCACTGGGCTTCCCAGGTGGGTCAGTGGTAAAGAATCCACCTGCCAAGCAAAAGACACAGTTTCAGTCCCTGGATCAGGAAGATCCCCTGGAGAAGGAAATGGCACCCACTCCAGTATTCTTGCCTGGAAAATTCCATGGACAGAGGAGCCTGGCCAGCTACAGTCCATCGGGTCAAAAGAGTCAGACACAACTTAGTGACTAAATAACAGCAGTAGCATTGCCAATGCCAAAGGTGGCTCAGAGTTCTGTTTCATTGCTTTCAGTCCAACCATTCCTATTGGTCTACTTCATTTTCTTCTAAGTTCAGTTCAGTTCAATTCAGTCGCTCAGTCGTGTCCAACTCCTTGAGACCCCATGAATCGCAGCATGCCAGGCCTCCCTGTTCATCACCATCTCCCGGAGTTCACTCAGACTCATGTCCATTGAGTCTGTGATGCCATCCAGCCATCTCATCCTCTGTCGTCCCCTTCTCCTCCTGCCCCCAATCCCTCCCAGCATCAGAGTCTTTTCCAATGAGTCAACTCTTCGCATGAGGTGGCCAAAGTACTGGAGCTTCAGCTTTAGCATCAGTCCTTCCAAAGAAATCCCAGGGTTGATCTCCTTCAGAATGGACTGGTTGGATCTCCTTGCAGTCCAAGGGACTCTCAAGAGTCTTCTCCAACACCACAGTTCAAAAGCATCAATTCTTTGGCGCTCAGCCTTCTTCACAGTCCAACTCTCACATCCATACATGACCACAGGAAAAACCATAGCCTTGACTAGGCGGACCTTAGTCGGCAAAGTAATGTCTCTGCTTTTGAATATACTATCCAGGTTGGTCATAACTTTTCTTCCAAGGAGTAAGCGTCTTTTAATTTCATGGCTGCAGTCACCATCTGCAGTGATTTTGGAGCCCAAAAAAATAAAGTCTGACACTGTTTCCACTGTTTCCCCATCTATTTCCCATGAAGTGATGGGACCGGATGCCATGATCTTCGTTTTCTGAATGTTGAGCTTTAAGCCAACTTTTTCGCTCTCCTCCTTCACTTTCATCAAGAGGCTTTTTAGCTCCTCCTCACTTTCTGCCATAAGGGTGGTGTCATCAGCATATCTGAGGTTATTGATATTTCTCCCGGCAATCTTGATTCCAGCTTGTGTTTCTTCCAGTCCAGCGTTTCTCATGATGTACTCTGCATATAAGTTAAATAAGCAGGGAGACAATATACAGCCTTGACGTACTCCTTTTCCTATTTGGAACCAGTCTGTTGTTCCATGTCCAGTTCTAACTGTTGCTTCCTGACCTGCATACAGATTTCTCAAGAGGCAGGTTAGGTGGTCTGGTATTCCCATCTCTTTCAGAATTTTCCACAGTTTATTGTGATCCACACAGTCAAAGGCTTTGGCATAGTCAATAAAGCAGAAATAGATGTTTTTCTGGAACTCTCTTGCTTTTTCCATGATCCAGCGGATGTTGGCAATTTGATCTCTGGTTCCTCTGCCTGTTCTAAAACCAGCTTGAACATCAGGGAGTTCACGGTTCACATATTGCTGAAGCCTGGCTTGGAGAATTTTGAGCATTACTTTACTAGCGTGTGAGATGAGTGCAATTGTGCGGTAGTTTGAGCATTCTTTGGCATTGCCTTTCTTTGGAATTGGAATGAAAACTGACCTTTTCCAGTCCTGTGGCCACTGCTGAGTTTTCCAAATTTGCTGGCATATTGAGTGCAGCACTTTCACAGCATCATCTTCCAGGATTTGAAACAGCTCAACGGGAATTCCATCACCTCCACTAGCTTTGTTCTTAGTGATGCTTTCTAAGGCCCACTTGACTTCACATTCCAAGATGTCTGGCTCTAGATTAGTGATCACATCCTCATGATTATCTGGGTCGTGAAGATCTTTTCTGTACAGTTCTTCTGTGTATTCTTGCCACCTCTTCTTAATATCTTCTGCTTCTGTTAGGTCCATACCATTTCTATCCTTTATCGAGCCCATCTTTGCATGAAATGTTCCCTTGGTATCTCCAATTCTCTTGAAGAGATCTCTAGTCTTTCCCATTCTGTTGTTTTCCTCTATCTCTTTGCATTGATTGCTGAAGAAGGCTTTCTTATCTCTTCTTGCTATTCTTTGGAACTCTGCATTCAGATGCTTATATCTTTTCTTTTCTCCTTTGCTTTTCGCCTCTCTTCTTTTCAGTGCTATTTGTAAGGCTTCTCCAGACAGCCATTTTGCTTTTTTGCATTTCTTTTCCATGGGGATGGTCTTGATCCCTGTCTCCTGTACAATGTCACGAACCTCATTCCATAGTTCATCAGGAACTCTGTCTATCAGATCTAGGCCCTTAAATCTATTTCTCACTTCCACTGTATAATCATAAGGGATTTGATTTAGGTCATACCTGAATGGTCTAGCGGTTTTCCCTACTTTCTTCAATTTAAGTCTGAATTTGGAAATAAGGAGTTCATGATCTGAGCCACAGTCAGCTCCTGGTCTTGTTTTTGTTGACTGTATAGAGCTTCTCCATCTTTGGCTGCAAAGAATATAATCAATCTGATTTCGGTGTTGACCATCTGGTGATGTCCATGTGTAGAGTCTTCTCTTGTGTTGCTGGAAGAGGGTGTTTGCTATGACCAGTGCATTTTCTTGGCAAAACTCTATTAGTCTTTGCCCTGCTTCATTCCGCATTCCAAGGCCAAATTTGCCTGTTACTCCAGGTGTTTCTTGACTTCCTACTTTAGCATTCCAGTCCCCTATAATGAAAAGGACATCTTTTTTGGGTGTTAGTTCTACAAGGTCTTGTAGGTCTTCATAAAACCGTTCAACTTCAGCTTCTTCAGCATTACTGGTTGGGGCATAGACTTGGATAACTGTGATATTGAATGGTTTGCCTTGGAAACGAACAGAGATCATTCTGTCGTTTTTGAGATTGCATCCAAGTACTGCATTTCGGACTCTTTTGTTGACCATGATGGCTACTCCATTTCTTCTGAGGGATTCCTGCCCACAGTAGTAGATATAATGGTCATCTGAGTTAAATTCACCCATTCCAGTCCATTTTAGTTCGCTGATTCCTAGAATGTCGACGTTCACCCTTGCCATCTCTTGTTTGACCACTTCCAATTTGCCTTGATTCATGGACCTGACATTCCAGGTTCCTATGCAATATTGTTCTTTACAGCATCGGATCTTGCTTCTATCACCAGTCACATCCACAACTGGGTATTGTTTTTGCTTTGGCTCCATCCCTTCATTCTTTCTGGAGTGATTTCTCCACTGATCTCCAGTAGCATATTGGGCACCTAATGACCTGGGGAGTTCCTCTTTTGGTATTCTATCATTTTGCCTTTTCATACTGTTCATGGGGTTCTCAAGGCAAGAATACTGAAGTGGCTTGCCATTCCCTTCTCCAGTGGACCACATTCTGTCAGACCTCTCCACCATGACCCACCCGTCTTGGGTTGCCCTGCATGCATGGCTTGGTTTCATTGAGGTAGACAAGGCTGTGGTCCTAGTGTGATTAGATTGCCTAGTTTTCTGTGAGTATGGTTTCAGTGTGTCTGCCCTCTGATGCCCTCTTGCAACACTTACCATCTTACTTGGGTTTTTCTTACCTTGGGCGTGGGGTATCTCTTCATGGCTGCTCCAGCAAAGCACAGCTGCTGCTCCTTACCTTGGACAAGGGATATCTCCTTACCGCCGCTTTTCCTGACCTTCAATGTGGGATAGCTCCTCTAGGCCCTCCTGCGCCTGTGCAGCCACCACTCCTAGGGGTGCTCCTCAGGTTCACCACCCCTAGCCTCGGGTGTGGGTGGCTCCTCCCAGCTGCCGCCCCAGGGCTCGGGGTGGCTCCTCAGGGTCACTGCCCCTATCCTCAGGCGCAAGGTGGCCTCTCCTGGCCGCCCCTGACCTCGGACTCGGGGTGTCTCCTCCTGGCCACCACTGACCTCAGACGCGGGGTAGCTCCTCTCCGCTGCTCCTGCGCCGTCGCAGCCTGGCACTCTAGGCCGCTGCCCCTGACTTCGGACGTGGGGTAGCTCCTCGCAGCCGCCTGCACTAGCAGGAGTGATAGGATGCACCTCAAAAACTCAAAAGAGATTCTGAGAAGTTCCCTATTTGGGAAAAATAAATATAAAGGCTGAACAGGATGGAAGCAAGTCTCCAACTACCTGGATAACTTTAAACAAGTCTACTCACTTCCTCTGGGCTTAGTCTCCTTATTTATTACCATCATGAGAAGCTGTATCTCATGATATCTCCCAGGTCAGTGAGCACAGCTACCTGCCACTCAGTTTGCTATGCATATCATGATCTTTCTGTGCATCAATTGTTACCATTTGAAAAGGAGGAAAAACATAAATAGAAAGCAAAAATGCATTTAGTCAACAATGCATGTTGAGTTCTTACTGTATGCAAGTCATTGGCCTGAATGTTGTGGCAAGTTCAAAGGCATGTAAATTTTCTACCATCACAGAACCTGAGAGATCAACTTGCCAACATCCACTGGATCATAGAAAAAGCAGGGGAGTTACAGAAAAACATCTAACTCTGTTTCATTGACTATGGTGAAGTCTTTAACTGGGTGTATCATAACAGCTTATGGAAAACTCTTAAAGAGATGGGGATACCAGACGATCTTACCTGTCTCCTAGGAAACATATATGCGGGTCAAGAAGCAACAGTTAGAACCCTGTATGAAAAAACTGATTGATTCAGGATAGAGAAAGGAGTACGACAAGACTGTTTATTGTCACCCTGTTTAATAAACATTTGTTTTGAGTGAATGCATGAATTCATAAAAGGCAAACTGTGACAGGGAATAAGTGAATGTTGAAATTCAGAGAAAGGGATCTTGACTGTGGTTTGGGACATTTCTGCCTGGAAGGTAGAACTTCAACTTGACCTTGAAATATGTGTATTTCTTAGGTAGAGAAAGAAGGGAATAGATACCTCAACTTTAAGGCCCTGGATTCATGGAGATGAGACGTTTCCTGAGAAGGAGAAGAGGTTGTGCTCAGGAAGGGAAAGAGAATGTGGCCAGATAGGAGAACTGTTCAGGTGCAGAGATAAACTCAGACCTGCTCATTCCATCTCTGTGTTAGGCAGACCCCAGTTGTATCTTGAGCGGACTCTTCATCACCAGTTATGAAATAGAGGGAGTTCTCTTGCCCACAAATCCAGTTATCTCTGTCCACAGAAGCTCTGTCTTCATTATTCAACCATCATTCATGGCACATACTGTGGGCCAGGCTGGATGGTTAGGTATGGAGAGCACAAAGGTGAAGGAGGACTCATTCCTGCCCTCCTGAGCCTTCATCCTAGCAGAGGACACTGACAGTTATGGAATGATGGAGGAAGCACGGGGATGGAAAGGCTTCTGGGATGTTCCAAGAGGACAGGACAGGGGCTTTCTTATTCAACCAAGACTTCAGAAGAAATCTGGACTTTGGCAATTCAGAATTCTTACCTGAAGCAGCCAAGCCAAGAGCTCTTGATGTGAAATTGGAAGATGAACATGAGTCCTTACCCTTCCTGTATGATCTGTGTGACTTGAATAAGTCACTGTGTCCCTGAGCCTTTATTTCTTCATCTGTAAAATAAAGTTGAAGTACCATAAAATAAAGAATAAAGTACTGGACCTCATAGATTGAGGTGAGAACTAAATGAAATTATCCATAACAAAAATTTAGCAGAGTATCTGGCACAAAGTAAACAACAAATGCTAGTCAGACTAGAAGGATGAGTGGGTGGATGAATTGTTGAATGGGTGAATAACTGAATGGATAGCTGGGTGGGTGGAGAGATGAATGGATGTATGGATGGATGAATGGACAGATGATGGATGGATATAATAAATGTATAGACATATTAGTGATAGATGAGTGGACACGTGAAAGGAATATTCTGATTAGGATCTATCCATAAGGTCATGCTATTTTTCTGGCCAAACTTAATCCTATTCTGTGAGCATCTGTGTAATAAATTTATTAGTCTGAGAACTTTAAAAGCTACCTGATCTTGGTTGCTGTAAAAGTCTTATGGTCTGCTGCCATTGAATGCTGAAGATTTAAGGTTCTTATTTTAGGCTGTGTCTAGACACCACTCTAAATAGGCACTTTATGTTAATCTGCAGGTGTTGCTTCTAAACAGGTTATTTCGAAATAGTAGCTGGTGGATTAACACCCCCCCAAAAATTCAAGAGCAAATAATATTTATTGAGACCAAGGTCTCCAATGGGATGATTCCTAGTCAATTTGTCCACTCCTCCCATACCACCTGGGTTCCTACCCAATTACTGCCAAGTCAAATATTCACAGTGGGTATAATTAATTAAATGCATTTTCACTAATTAACTTAAGAACTGGTAAATAGGGCCTCCCTTTGGTAGTTTGAAGATGCAGCTACTGGTGTGGCTGATTAAAATGTGAAGCAAATCTGGCTGAAAACTAACATGTAATGAATGGGAGCACTTTCACAACAATTCTTTTAAGGTTTGTCAAATTGTATCTTACTGATATTGCTAACCCTCTTTAATCAGTAAGTATAAAATTCATCCGAGAGCATAAAATATATCTGACAATGGCATACGTCAAATCCCAAACTGAACATTCAAAATAAATTGTATCGAGATTTTGTCACACTCATTGATTTCTGCTTTTCAAGCTGGTTTCTGGGGCAGCCACATAAAAGTTAAATACAAGCTATCTATGGGCTCATTGGATTGCGGTAATTCATTAAAGCCATAGAGGCTTTAATAAATCTAAGCATAAAGATTGCTTCCACAGACACCCTCAGCTTGGAAATGTGCCACTAATCAAAGAGGGTGGCAAAACTAATCTCGTTGGCACATAGGGGAGGTGAGAAGTAGCTTCGGAGGGTTGCTAAGGGCTGACTTCCAAGGGTATTAAATACTTGGGCAGCAAGATTGGGTCACTGGGGAGATGAGAGCCTCTGACGGCCAGCCCTCTGCAGCTAAGAGTCAGCACACAGGCAGTGCTGGCAGTTGGTTCTTTGAACAAAGCTAGCTCTAGTCTTAAATGTGAACCCACTTACTGAGCGATCTTCAGTTCCATTGACTGACTGATTTTCCCCATGGCATTCACTTCTCAATGATGAGGATCACCATCACTGTGTTCTTGACAATTTACAAAGCATTTCACAGCCCATGACTTCTTTAGTCCTATAGCAATTTGCGGAGAGACAAAGTTGAAATTTAGATTATTATTATCCCCATTTTACAGATGAGAAAACTGAAAGTTAGAAAGCTAAATAATCTGCCCAAGATCCTGTAGCTGGCAAAACTAAGGTCAAGAACCTGATTGTCAAAAGCCCAGACTCTAGGTTCAGGATCCCCACTCTGTGACATACTGGCTATAGGTCCTTGGATAGTTTATTTGCTTTTCCAAAACCTCAGTTTTCTCAACTGTAAAGTGGACTGGGTAAGAATAAGTTATCTCCTACTGGTTGGAAGATTTAATGAATTCTTAACGATCAAGTGCAAAGAGAGCCCTTAATACACGGTTGCTTTTACTCATAAAGAATATCAGATTGTTGAGATTGACACATATATGCTAGTGATACTATATATAAAATGAATAACTAATGAGAACATACTGGCTAGCACAGGAAATTCTACTTATTGTTCTATGGTGACCTGAATGGGAAGGAATCCAATAGGGAAGGGATCTATGTATATGTATGGCTGATTCCTTTTGCTGTGCAGTAGAAATTAACACAACATTGAAAAGCAACGATTTTTTGTTGTTGTTTTAGTCGCTATGTCTGACTCTTTGGTGACCCCACGGACTGAAGTCTACTAGGCTTCTCTGTCCATGCGTGTTCCCAGGCAAGAATACTGGAGTGGGTTGCCATTTCCTTCACCAGGGGATCTTCTTGACCCAGGGATGGGACTCATGTATCCTGCATCGGCAGGCAGATTCTTTACCACTGAGCCACCTGGGAGGCCCTAAAGCAGCTATACTCCAATAAAAATTAATTTTTAAAAATTGGACAAGGCCTGGAAAGTAACTAATGAAAAATTTAGTTTCATTTCACACTAGTAGAGGAAAACCTTACCCTTGCTATGTGTTAGCCTTTCCCAACCGTGAAGCACCCTTCTTGGCATATGTTAAAAGAATCCCATGATATTTCAGTCCCTTTCAGCTGTGGCTCATTATTGTAAATAGCGGTGCAATGAGGAGATGAGAAAAGAATTTAAATACACTGACTGACAGAATTTTTAGGGAAAGTGAGACACAAGAAGATAAAAAGCAATCATAAAAATTTACATAAACCTTTGTGATGTCAAAGGTCATCTATTGGGAGTCTATTAATGGAAATATGCCTTTTAAAATTCTGGGTGATTCTTTAATTGAAAAGGAAAGAATTTTTAAATGAATCAAGTCATAGGAGCTGAGTAGATTTGTGTCAAGTGCCATAAAAAAATTGGTCCATTCATCTATAAGTTGCAATTTAGGATGGAGTGATAAATTTGGTCATTTGTCAGGATTTAGTTCAGCAGATTAAAATATGTTGATATTCATGCACTTTATGAATGTATTATTTTAAATCAGCTTCCTGTTACACTCCTTCTATTTAGGAAATAGGATGGTTTCATATCCATTAATTTACTTGAACTTTACAATGACTCTCAGAGGTAGATATTATTCCCACTTTATAGGAGAGTATAATCTATACTTATTGAGGGCAGAGACCAAGACTTTTTGTCTTTCTTTTTTTTTTAATCCCTGGTGCCTGACTAATAAAAATGTAACTTGCATGGTATAGCAGAAACTCCTAAATGTTCTGCTTAAGACATCAATCTTTTGTAAAAGCCAACTTAAAACACAGGGTTAAGCTCCAGCTTTACAATCAGTTGTCCTTGAATTCAAACCCCAGCTCTGCCACTTACTGACAATGTGACCTCTGGAATTTATTCCTGGGAACATTAGCTTATAACGGTGTTAATAATACCTACCTCATGGAGTTGTTATAATAGTTAAATTTCAAGATGATAAAATGAGAGAAATGTAAAATACTCAGTACAATATCTGACACATAGTAATGCTCTAAAATTATAGTTTTCACTATCTCTTGAGTATACTTAGAAATGCTAGGATAAGCATACTCTTTGACCACTGCTGATTTTTTTTTTAAAGCATGTTTTCATCATCAGATTCAAAATTACTGAGAACAAAGTGAGTAGCTGGTGTGTCCCTGGATGAGGAGCAGAATCCAGGGGTCTCACACGGCTGCTGCGGCTGCTGCTGCTAAGTTGCTTCAGTCATTTCCGACCCCATAGATGGCAGCCCATCAGGCTCTGCCGTCCCTGGGATTCTCCAGGCAAGAACACTGGAGTGGGTTGCCATTTCCTTCTCCAATACATAAAAATGAAAAGTGAAAGTGAAATTGCTCAGTCGTGTCCGACTCCTAGCGACCCCATGAACTGCAGCCCACCAGGCTCCTCCGTCCAGGGGAGTTTCCAGGCAAGAGTACTGGAGTGGGGGCCACTGCCTTCTCTGGTCTCACATGGCAGCCAGGCCGAAATTCTTAGAGCTCCTGTGAAAAATCTTTCCTCTAATTTAATGCAATTCACTGGTATTAATAAGCGGCAGGGAACCCGGTGTGAGGCTGCCTGCTGCCTTTCATACTGGGTCCATTCATTTTATTATCTTCTAGGACATCATATCAACCTTTTGCCACGTGTGGAGAAAAATCTGCTCATTTCCAAGGAAGGGATAATTAGTACTGATTGTGATCATAGCCACAGAAATCCTACATCATCATAGCATACTATTTGGATATTTGCAAATTCACTAGCCATCTCTGGGACTTCCAGAGAATCAGATTGTGTTGCAGTCAGTTCACTTTCACCATCACTCGTGAGTGTATCTTTAAGATATGTTAATAGCCTGAGGGGTGGGAGGGAGGTCCATGAAGGAGGGGATATATGTATACATATAGCTGATTCACTTCACTATACAACAGAAACTAATGCAACATTGTTAAGCAATTATACTCCAATTAAAATACACACACATATATATATGTATATATATTGTTGTTGAGTCAATAAGTTGTGTCCAACTCTTTGCCATATCAGTTCAGTTCAGTTCAGTCACTCAGTCGTGTCCGACTCTTTGAGACCCCATGAATCACAGCACACCAGGCCTCCCTGTCCATCACCAACTCCCGGAGTTCACTCAGACTCACGTCCCTCGAGTCCGTGATGCCATCCAGCCATCTCATCCTCTGTCGTCCCCTTCTCCTCCTGCCCCCAATCTCTCCCAGCATCAG
>SJYX01008583.1:102575-136532 GCA_006410675.1 Oreotragus oreotragus | reverse complement strand
CTGTGCGACCCCATAGACAGCAGCCCACCAGGCTCCCCCGTCCCTGGGATTCTCCAGGCAAGAGCATTGGAGTGGGTTGCCATTTCCTTCTCCAATGCATGAAAGTGAAAAGTGAAAATGAAGTCACTCAGTCGTGTCTGGCTCTTGGCGACCCCATGGACTGCAGCCTACCAGGCTCCTCCATCTATGGGATTTTCCAGGCAAGAGTAGTGGAGTGGGGTGCCATTGCCTATATATATAAATTGCCTAGTCATGCATAATGAAAAATTGTGTGAATGATATTAATAAGTGTATGTGTGGGGTTAAGGGTAAGTGAGTTGGACAAGTTGTATGATAGGTGAAGGGTTAAGATAAAAAGGACTAATATTTAATGAGCGTCCATGAGACATCAGGTTTTAGGCTAGTGCTTTCTGTATGTCAGTTCATCTCATCCTCTTAAGCTCCGTACGAAACCCTCTTCTGGGCCCCCGGTGAAGAGGGTTGTCAGATCCTCTGTCTTGCTTACTTGGCCTGTCAGAAAGTTCTAACAAGGCTTCCTTGAAACATTTTTTCCACGTGGTTTTCAGAATATCACACCGAGTTTTCCTCTCCTGCTTGTCTTACCCTCCCATTCAGTCTTTCTTTCCTTGTTCCTCCTCCTGCCTTTGAGCTCTAAATGTTGGAGGACCCAGGGCTCAGTCATTCTCCACCAACAAGCGTGTATGCAGAAGTTTCACTCAGTCTGATGCATGCTAAGTCACTTCAGTCATGTCTGACTGTTTGTGACCCCATGGACTGTAGCCCGCCAGGCTCCTCTCCATGAGATTTCCCAGGCAAGAATACTGGAGTGGGTTGTCATTTCCTCCTCCAGGGAATGTTCCAGACCCAGGGATCAAACCCACATCTCTTCCATCTCCTGCATTGGCAGACAGGTTCTTTACTCCTAACAACACCTGGGAAGCCCCTAAAACATCTAGATACTGATAACTTCTAAATTCATATTTCCAGCTCAGATCCATCGCTGGAACTCCAAACACGTGTATCCCACTGCTCACTTAATATCTCCATTTGGAGGTCGAATATGCATCCCAAAATGAGCATACAACCTCCTCCCCAACCTGATCCTCTCACAGTCTTCCCCTTTCAGCAAGTGAATTTTTCAGTCTTCTGAATTTTTCTTTCAACTCTTCCTTTTATTATTTTTAAATACTCATCTTATTTATTTGGCTGCAGCAGGTCTTGGTTACAGTATGCAAGATCGTTTAGTTGTGGTGGGAGGACTCTTAGTTGCGGTATGCGGTATCTAGTTCCCCGACTGCAGACTGAACCCGGGTGCTCTACGAGGGCTTCCCTCGTAGCTCAGTTGGTAAAGAATCTGCCTGCAGTGCAAGACACCCGGGTTCGATCCCTGGGTCAGGAAGATCCCCTGGAGAAGGAAATGGCAACCCACTCCAGTATTCTTGCCTGGAGAATCCCACGGACAGAGGAACCTGGCAGGCTACAGTCCATGGGGTCACAAGAGTTGGACATGACTTAGTGTCTAAACCCCCATTACCACCTCTGCATTGGGAGCACAGAGTGTTAGCCACTGGACCACCAGGAAATTTCCAACTCCTCCTTGACTCCTGTCTTCCTGTCTCTCACACATGCTGCAACCAGCTGTCAGCAAGTCCTGTGGCTTCAGCATCTCTCTAGAACCCAGTCTTCTCTCTCCATGCTCCTTCGGGCTTCCTTCCACTGCACTACCATCTTTTAAGCCACCATCACATCTCTCTAGACATAGCAACAGCTGCCTAAATGGTTTCCTGCCTCCACTCTTGTCCCCCTAGAGTCTTTTCCATGCAGCATTCATGGGAGCACTTTAAACAATAAATTATCTCATGGCACTCTTCTGCGCAAAACCGTTCAGTGGCTCCCATCTCACTCAGGGTAAAAGCCAAAGTCCTTATAAGTCCTTAACTGTTTCTCAGACAAGCCAAGGGCTCTCATATTTGTGAGCCTTTGTGCCACTTATCTATTTTGGCCACTAGACTGTGACAGTGTAAGGGCAGGGAATGGACTTCCTCCATGCCTAGCTCTCCAGCCCCTAATCCACCACCCAGTGCAAAACAGAGAAGCAGATGTTAGGAAGAAACTGTTCTGGACCCAGTGCAGTTTTAAGCTGTTTTTTTTTTTTTTATCATCTTATTTAATCCTTGCAAAACCCAATGAGGTAGAAACTATAAACTGAGGCATAAAGGAGCCAAATGCCTTTCCCAAGGTCACAGACCTGGGAGACCAGGGATTTGAATCTAGGAAGTCTGGTTTCAGAGGCAAGCCTGTGCTCTTAACCAGTAGATTATCCTACTTCTTATAAGGGTCCCCTTGGCAGAGGGGTGGTGGCCAAATGAATGAATGAATAAGTGAGTGACATTGATTATAACTAGTGCCCATGAGCACCCCCGCATGCTATCTGTCAGAATGCCTTAGATTACATTCTCCGCATGCAGACAGTTGACTGGAGAGTGCTCTAGGGCATGGGTCCCCAGCCTTCAGGATCTAATGTCTGATGATCTGAGGTGGAGCTGATGTGATAATAATAGAAATAAAGTGCACAGTAAATGTAATGCATTTAAATCCTCCTGAAACCATCCTCTCCACCCCTCGTCTGTGAAAAAATTGTCTTCCATGAAACCGGTCCCTGGTGCTAAAAAAAGGTTGGGAACCGCTGCTTTAGGGGAATACTCATGTAAGGGAGTGAGGAAGTCAGAAGTGGACAGAGGGAAATGTTGGCGAGCCGTATGGTTTGCCCCTGATGCCTAGTGGGGACTCTGGAGCTGGAGTGGTCCTTCAGAGGAGTCCCAAGTGGAGGCAGTATCCAAGTCACTGGGCAAGGGCTGGCACCTGGGTGCAGGTGTACCCTTGGATGAGGCAGGCTCCTGCAGCAGAGGGCATTCGCTGGCTGGGAGATACAACTTGGCTGAGTGCAAGGGCTCTGACAAGGAGCCCTCAGGAGAACTCTGTGGTATCCCCTAGACAGACTGAGCATTTAGCACAATATCTCATTTAATCCTCATACCATCCTATAATGCATTGTTCATCTGTTAGCCTCTCTTTATAACAGAACACACTGGAGCTTAGAGAAGTTAAGCAACTTGCCTAAAGCCCATCACTTAGGGAGGTGAGGCTGGACCTGAGTGAATGGCCCAGTCATCACCCTAAGTCGCTGCACTCATCACTTTATTACTGGGGCAGTGGTGTGGTGGTGTGGTGGCATGGACTCCGCCACCTGGGGCTTCCCAGGGTCCCATCTCTTTCTGCTGAATCCTCCCCCTCCCTTGAGCACGTGCTCCTTCCCATTCCCAGCACCTCTGGTGGGGCCATCAACCTGGTTCACTGGGGCCTCCAGGGTGGACTCACATATCAAGCCTGGTCAACTGTGTAGCACTGGGCCCTGCCCAGGTATAGGTCAGCTCTTCCCCTGGCAAGAGAACCTTCTTCCTCTGAGGCTCACAAAGCTAATGTAGGAGGAGGTGAGCCTGGAGCGGCCTCTAGCCATTTCTAGCCTTCTGTAAGTAGAGAAAGGCCACTTGCACAAGGGAGAATGAGAAAAGAGAAGCAAGAAAGATAGAGATCTGATGGCATTACTCAAGCTTCTAGAATTCTTAATTTACATCTAAGCTTCCCAGTTTTGTGAGCCAATACGTTTCCTGTTGGTATATAAGCTAGTACACATTGATTTTCTTTCACTTGCAGGCAGAATCACAGTCTATGTCAAGGTGCTAATTTCAATAACATATTAGTCTTTGCTGTGTAACAAACAGCCTTGGAACCTCAGGGGCTTGCAACCATACTCACTTTTCTCATCTATGCATCTGCATATTGGTGAGGCTATGATTCAGATTTGGCTAGGTTTTATTCCAGTCTGTAGGTCTAGTTCAGGTTTGTTCCATCTGTCTTTATATGGGGCTGAAAGTAAAGAGGCAGTTGCCTAAGCCATGGTCTTCTTATGGAGGATCACAAGAGCACAGGAGGCCAGGTCAGACTGTGAATACACTTAAGGTCACAGTTTGTTGTGAGTTCACTAAGATTCCAGTGGCCAAAGCCAGTCATGTGGCCATGCCTAGTATCAGTGGGGCAGAAAAGGTCCTCCACCTCTGCTGGTCAGAGCTGCTTGAAAGTCACAAGTACAGTATGGGTAATGTTATTATGGAAAGGCAGTGAGAAATTAAGAACAATAAGTCAGCCCATCACAGAGAGGCCAGAAGGATGAGGAGAGGGTACCAAATGATGCCCGAGGCAGCAGGACATCACAGCCCAGCACGCTTGTGTCAGCCAAGGTGTCATGTTACCCATGTCCTGAAGAGAAGACCAACTTCTGCTGATCGCCTCTTAGAATTAGAGCAGAGTCAGCTGAATCCCAACACCTTCTCAGAACTGCACATGCCATCTCCAGGCAGCAGCTCCGTATGCACAGAAACCATATCCCTTCTGAGAGATCAAAATCCATCTTAAATAGACACAGCTGTTCCCTAGCGGGGTGTCAAAAGGGAGAGGGGAGACACGCAATGGGAAATGTTTAGTTTCTTTCTGTTTTAAGTTGCCAGAAAAATCGAAGAGACTTTTAAGGTTTGATTATTAATTTCTGGAAGAATTGGTTGCCAGCTTTGCTATCATTTTCAAGTAAAAGTCGTCTAAAGATCAAAGAGATGCTTCAGAGCCACTTTCACCCCATATTGAGTTTGGAAGCTTTTCACAACAGACCGATCGTAAATAGAGCTGGTTGGTTTTCTCAGATGCATACATCAAATGTCACAATTTATTTCAGTTCAATAAATGTTTACTGAACATCTCCCGTGGCCATGTACTCATTTATAAAAATATAAACAAACAGGAATGATAGGATGGCTGCCCCATGGCTGGGTCATCCAGGCAAGTCACATTATCTCTCGGCTCTCAGTTTCTTCATCTGTAAAGAAGGTGTGTTTGACCTATGAACTCTGCGGTCCTCTCCCGATCTAAAATCTGTCCATCAACGGGGGAATGTTCTTTTCTCACTTGCTGACAATGAAAGTGGCAAAGATATGCAGGAAGGGAGTCAAAGCTGCTGAAGCCATGAGCACCCTGGGACTGATCATGGTTGTTGGGATTCCCTCCCAATGGCAAAACGAGGAATTCCTGGCGCAGGTGGCAGATGACAGCACTCATAGCATTATTCCCTTTCCCCCCATCTCTCCAGGAAAAGCATGTATTGATCCATTGCCATCCTCAGTTCAGAACTGTACATAAATCCCATCTCCACTATGCTTTTCACTTCAACAGTGCAAATGGCAAGTTGGCATAAAAAGAGGTGATACGAAATACTAGTAAAGTGGAATCCACTGACACCCCATTGAAATGAGTCCTGGTTATGCCACTCGCAAGTTGTCTGACCTTTGGTAACTTGATCTCCCTGAGCCTCAGTTTTATTATCTGTAAAATGGGGATAATCATAGTAGCACCTTCCCAAGAGGGTTGTTGTAAAACATAGGTTAAAAACACATTATTGACTAGAGATGTATTAATATACTGTTTGCTACCCCACATTGTTGACCAGAGTTGTATCAACATGTTTACAGAGAATGATATAATTAACATCACCATGTGAAGTTGTTACAGCTTAACACCAATCAAGGGTTCATGATACAACTTATGATTGTTGTTATCATTCACGTTTTGCTTTGTCAGATTTTTGTTCCAACCCTGTGAATATTATAAACATAAAATGTTTAAAAATGATGCATCGTGAAATTTTGCATGAAAAAGAATTATCAGTGAATTTTATTCAGATACTTTCTCTGCTTGTCCAAGTGACATATATACTAGTGTCTCAAAGGATCTTCAAAATATAGTTCTGATTCAGACGCTGTGAATATGAGGCCAACAGAAAGACGTAAAACCTTAGTGATTGATTCTGATACAGAAAGTGAAGATAAAATGCAAGGTGCTAGAGAATGCTCCTTTCTTCTACAGAGTGGATTGAAGACAACATTTCATGAAAATCAGAAGACTTTATAGGTGTGTCAGGTGTAACTTTTGAATGTAATAGCCCACAAAGTGTTGGTGAAATAACGGAATTAACTTGGGGCCACCCAAAATAAAAATTTCCTTCCGTATGTGTTAGTTTCTACAAAAATCTCCAGGTCAATAATAAGTTTAGTGCTTAGTGATGAGGTTAAGAGCTCACTAGCATTATCGTCATTATCTAGCACCTCTTCCATGCACACCTTCAGGCAAAGCTGGACTCTGAATCTACCAGCTCCTCTTTGTGTCCCCTGGACTGCAGCACACCAGACGCCTCTGTCCTCCACTATCTCCCAGAGTTTGCTCAAATTCATGTCCATTGAGTTGGTGATGCTCTCTAACCATCTCATTCTCTGCCACCCACTTCTCCTTTAGCCTTCAGTCTTTCCCAGCATCAGAATCTTTCCCAGTGAGTCAGCTCTTCCCATGAGGTGTCCAAAGGATTGGAGCTTCAGCTTCAGCATCAGTCTTTCTGATGAATATTTAGTCTCTTCTTTTTAGAACACTTTCAGGGAGAAAGGGTTTATACTATTGCTGATATTTAATGAAAACTCTTCATTCACTGTTATTCGTATAAAAGTGTACATAGATTTGTAAAAGTATTTGTTTCTTGGAACTAAGACAATAATAATAGAAAAAAATCTTAAAATAAAAAACAAACACTTCTTCCATCACAGAAACCCTCTGATTTAGGTTGAAAATCCAACTGGTGATCACTTCCTGTTAAGTTTCCAAAAGGAACTAACACACGAGTGCCTGGGTTCCATTCTCTGGTTCTGTGCCTCCAATCAAGGCTGTTACTCACCTATAAGAAGGGGACCCATCTTTTCTAATTTGCACCGAGGTCTTCTGTGGGCTAGCCAGGGCCCTGGACTGGTCCATCTTTTAGGAGGCATTGAAGTTCACACTTTGATTTGATGCCTCCTAATGAATGACAGGATGAGAACCTAGATCCTTCTGTCTCGTCCTCCCAAAAGCTGCCTAGGGGACTCAGGCTCACCATGCTTCCTCAAAGCTATCAGGCTCCCAGGGTTAAGTGACTTTTCTGCAGGACTCCCTGGGGGCTCCTCATGGGCTGGGGGAGGAATGCAGCTCTGTTTCTATTTTCCAGACAGTCTCATCTCTTTGATATAGGACAGCTGTTTCAGAGCCTGGGCAGATGGATGCCTGTAGATAGGATCCCTATCGGAGAAGGCAATGGCAACCCACTCCAGTATTCTTGCCTGGAGAATCCCATGGACAGAGGAGCCTGGCAGGCTGCACTCCGCAGCATCACAGAGTCAGACACGACTCTTTGCAACCGAGGAGCAACACACCCATATTTTTCCCAGCACACTTCAGTGCTGAGAAGGCTGAGTGTGGACTCAAGGGGCAGGTTCCAAGGCCCTTTCCTACCCTCACTACTTCCGATTCCTAAAAAAGGATCCTGCACATTGCCCAATCTGAGGCTCTTCTATAAAAATAAGTTGTCGAGGGGCTTTAGGGTCTTAATTCCTTTGGTTGGTTGGTATCTAATACAGTGTCTCCTCTTCGGCCTTGACTGAGGGTCTTCTTCTTTCCTGCCTGGAAGCACTGGTCCTTAGTGGAGACTTAGCCTGTAACTTATCCTAGGAGTGAGAAAAAAAAGAACCAAGAAGGATGCAGAAGCTCACAAGAGTCTGGGTGAGAGGTAGGGGTAAAAGAAGAAATGAGTAGAAATACTCTCTGCTAAAGATATCATTTCGTTAAATAAGTGAGAGAGAAGGCACGATATGGGGAGAAAGAAGTCCTAAAAATTCCATTCTTGAAAAATTCTGCTCTGCTCTTCACCAAGTCTAATGCACTTCTGTTTAAAAAAAAAAAAAAATCATTGTCCCCTTCTTCCCCCTACCCACAGAAAACAACTTTTATAGGCTAGAGATCACACGATTAATACCATCAGTGATAAAAGAATAAATTACCCATTTAGGGTAGATCTGTAAAGTATTTCAAGCCACTGGGGTACCATTTCATAAACCAAAAGAACTAATTTACCAAATGGGTCCCTGGGGCCCAGAGGACTAATGCACTGACCAGTCTCCTGCCTCTCCATTAGATCAGTGCCTTTGCAGAGAATGAAGGTCATGGGGTTCAAAGGGACGCAGGCGGTCCCTCTGTGCATCCGTGTGCACAGGGATAACATTGTGTTCATGGATCATAGGGGAAAATAGAAAAGAAAGAAAAGGCAGAAACTTTAGAGTCAGACTCACCTGTATTTTAATCTGATTCTGCTTCTTTTCAGTTGGGAAAGTGTGAGCAAAGCTTCCAAGCCTGCAGTGTTTGTTTTTTTTTTTTTTCTTGATCTGCTGATAAGGAGATCATAATGTCACTGTCAGTGTTGGGACAATTCAGCCTGAGTTAGCGGGAATCAGTGGATGAGCACAGTGGCAGCCATAGTGAGTGTCCAAAGAATAGACGCTGCCCTTACAACTATCCCTTTCTCCATCACCATCATCATCTCTATCATCTGCCTCTGCATCACTGACAACATCTATAGAGTTCCTTCCAGACACCAGGTACTGCCCAGCCCTTCATATGCATTGTCTCCTTTAATTCCTCAAAAAGCCTATGAAGTCGGTAGACTTATCGTATCTTATCCCAATATTATTCCATTCTGTTAATGAGGAAATGGAGGCTCAGAAAGGTTAGGAAACTCATCCAGTGTCACAGAGCTAATGAGTAGCAAGGCTAGTACTTGACTTGAACACTTGTCTGACTAACTCCAGAGTCTATGGAGTTGAGGCTGTGCTCACCCTCAGGGAAGGGTGAAATCACTGTTGACGTTAACCAGCATAGTCTTGCCATTAGGCTATAGAGATGGTGCTTTGCTGAGATGAGGAATTAAAGCTGAAGACTGAATGGCCAGAAGACTTGAATCTATTCTCTTTAGCCCTTTTGAGAGAATATGCTAGAAACGGCTCTGGACTCCTGGAAAATAAAATCTCCAACCCATGGAGATGGCCAAGATGTGAGAGAGCCAGAGGTCCTGCAACATACCTAGGGGTTGGACCAGTTCCTTGAGGTGTAGTGAGTTTTCTACAGGTGGACACACTTCTCTCAGGGTTTTGTATTTTGTTTTGCTTCACTTCAGTTCAGTCGCTCAGTCATCTCTGACTCTTTGGAATGCCATGCAGCACACCAGGATTCCCTGTCCATCACCAACTCCCAGAGCTTGCTCAAACTCAAGTCCATCGAATCTGTGATGCCATCCAACTATCTCATCCTCTGTTTTCCCCTTCTGTATTTTGCTCAGCTGTCTCTATTTGTCCATTGAGGCTATTACAGAGCCAAGAGAACAGACCACCAGGCACATTCTCTTGTAGGCCCCACACCAAACTAAGTAAGAAACACATCAAAAACCCAAGAAAACAACAACAAAATTCTGTAAAGCAATTATCCTTCAAGAAAAAATAAATTAAAAAGGAAAAAAATGTTTTTTTAAATATCCAAGAAACCTTCAACGGGGGTGGGGGGTGGGAGGGAAATGCACTTCTTTCAAAAATAGATGGTCTAAGTATATATGCCTATGTGTTTTAGTCTATGGTTACTATGTATGGTTTTAATATTTATCTGTTTCATATGTAGCAGCTTCTGATTATTAAAGGACTTTTTGCAAATGACAAATACACAGAAGTGACCTGGTTGGTTAAGTGTGTACAGAGAAGGGATGCACCTGACCAGCTTTCTGAGCTTTTTTAAAATTCATTTTTGATTGGAGGATAATTGTTTTACCGTATTGTGTTGGTTTCTGCCACACATCAACACGAATCAGCCAGAGGTCTGTCTACTTTTGTCCCCTCCCTGCTGAGCCTCCCTCCCACCTCCCAGCCCATCCCAGCCCTCTAGCTGGTCGTAGAGCACTGGTTTGAGCGCCCTACCTCTCAAATTCCCGCTGGCTATCTACTTTACGTGTGGTAATGGATATGTTTCCATGCTATTCTCTCAATTTGTCCCACCCTCTTCTTCCCCACCTGTATTCACAAGTCTGTTCTCTATGTCTGTGTCTTTCATTGCTGCCCTGCAAACAGGTTCATCAGTACCATCTTTCTAGATCCCATATGTTTGCATTAATTGATGATATTTGATAAATTCTTTAGGAAGTCAAAAGGAGAATGGCAGTCTTCACATTAGTGACTGTGCTTGTGTGTATACTGTACATATCGATGTCTGTTTATGTGTGTGTGTATGCTCAGTTGCTTCAGTCATGTCCAATTCTTTGTAACCCTGAGGACTGGAGACCTCCAGGCTCCTCTGACCATGGGATTAGTCGGGCAAACATACTGCACTCGGTTGCCCTTCCTTTCTCCAGGGGACCTTCCCAATCCGGGGCTTGAACCCGGATCTCCTGCCATCCTTTACCCACTGAGCCACCTGGGAAGCCCATCGATATGTATACGTACACCTACATATAATGGACACCTGTAAACATACATCCCCATCTCAAAGCTGTGGGCTGTTTCCCGATGCCCCACAATCCTCTCCCCTGTTTCCCTCCTGGTTTCTCTTTCTTTATATCCCTTCCATTCATAACTGGTTTTGAGGGCTACTCATAGCGCTAAGTGGGTGGGGCATTGCTAAGAAGGGAATATAACTTAGCCGTTGGGGTTCACCACCTGGTTACTCGTGTCTGTGTCCTTGACTCTGCCCCACTCCTGGTCTTCTCACCCAGAGCGCTGAGACCTGATTGCCTCCTTCTGAGATGCTTCGCCTTTTTCCCCAGAGCACATGTTAAAACCCACTCAGCCAAAGTAAACCATGTAAATGAACAAGAGATACATTTCCTAGATTGGCCAGGATTCATATGTGACAATTTGAATAAACAGAGCATCCATCTGCAGAGAGGGAGGGTAATTCCTCGGGGACTCTTGGGTGGAGGGGGCTGGGAAGACACAGAACAGACAGCATGGAGAAGAAAAAGAGCAGGGAGTCCTTGTCATCATTTCTGTGGCTCAGGGCTTCCTGGAATTTATGCACTTGACACGTGTGTGTGAGCTTTATGCGCACCTGTGCTGGGTGCCTAGTGCAGTGAGTCAGGAACTGGCAGTGAGTATCAGACTTCACTGCGCACCAGCTACTCCTGGGAGGTTTGTTGCCAATGCAGATGCCCAGAGCCTCCCCCAGAGATTCTTCTAGATCTGAATTAGGGCTCAGGATTTACAAGCATTGTCTGGGAACTCCACATCAAGCCATCTGCAGTCTCACTTTAAGAAATACTGAAACCAGCCTGAAGTCCAGAGGTGTGCCTCTTACAGCCTAGTAAGGGACACTATTTGCAGCAAGGGAAAGTGACAGGATCACATTTCTCCCCGGCTCCTATAGGCAGCCACATATTGACCCAAAGAAGCATCAAGATTTCTCAGGACACTGACTCCTGGGCTTCTTTTCAGACCCCCCTGTATCACTCTGTTTCATGTAGGAACTTAACCTGGCAAGAGAAAGCATTTCAATGCTGCTTTCAGTTCCTGACCTGAGCCAGACTAACCAGGAGGCTGACTGACTCAGAGAGAAAATGTGAAGCCACACGTGGGGATACTCTAGTCCTGGTCCCAGCTCATTCACTGCACAAATATGTACTGAGTACTGGGGCCTAAGAGTCGGAAGGACATGCAGCTATGGGGCTGGTCTCAAGGACCTTTTAGTTCAGTTTCATGATCTTAGGACAAACTCTTTAACCTGCCAAATGCAGATTCCAGTTACCTCCTCTTTCTGATGGAGTTGCTGCAGAGATAAAATAAGAGGAGAGATGTGAAAGTATTTTGAAAAGTTATACGTGGCTACAATTCCTGGGGAGACCCAAGATGAGAAGGGTTTTCGTGACAGAAGCAACAATTTTTATGGATATGAAGTTACGGAGGATGGGAAGATGAGCTTGTGCGGTCAACCACCAACCTGTGGGAGAATCAAAGTCTTTGTTTCTCCCTCAGTAAATAACATGGAGAAGGCAATGGCACCCACTCCAGTACTCTTGCCTGGAAAATCCCATGGTAGGCTGCAGTCCATGGGGTCACTAAGAGTTGGATACGACTGAGCGACTTCACCTTCACTTTTCACTTTCATGCATTGGAGAAGGAAATGGCAACCCACTCCAGTGTTCTTGCCTGGAGAATCCCAGGGACGGGGGAGTCTGGTGGGCTGGCACCTGATGGGGTCGCACAGAGTTGGACACGACTGAAGTGACTTAGCAGCAACAGTAAATAACAAGGGTATTGGGAGTAAAAGATCCCAAAGTTGCCTTCTAGTGAGGCAACTATACACACACACACACACACACTCGCACACACCCCTTGCCAGGGGCATCACCTCGGCCCACGCTGTATATATACACACTAGGTTTCCTGGGGTGGCTTCCCAGTGGCTCAGTGGTTTCCTAGGACAGTTTCAATTTATGCCACTTGTCCCAGCTTCACTATTCGTAACACCCTCTTTTACTCTCAAAAGCGCCCCAGTTTGGACATCACATTATAAAATCACTCTATTTATGGAAGAAGGGAAGTGAAGATGACACTGTTGTCAGCAATGAGTTGTCTTTGTCTGGGTTCTTATTAGGAATTTTCTTTCTCTGAGCTGGGATGGTTTTACAGACTTTCCAAAATGCTCAGGCAAGCTTTGACAGGCATCCAATGTGCACGGCATAATTTGCTCCTGCTGCTCAGAGCAGACATTCAGCACATACTGGCCGGTGCACTGCCTGAGCCTTGGATGGGGTTTGGCTGATGGTGACACTGGGAAAATAGCACCAGGTCCCTATGAAGTGAACACATTTTCTAGCTTGGTTCTTAACATCAGTTTACTGGGGTAGGAGGTGAGGGCTACTTTAGGAACATACAGAAGGGAGAATCTTGAAACAGAACACACAGTACTGTTAAATTCTCATAGTTGTGAATCCCAGAGCATTTTATGGATGAAAGATCTGGAGCCTGTCACCCAACAGGTTGTATGTGTCTCCCAAGAAATGAATTGCAAATGCATATCTGCCCTACAGATGGGCAAGTGGAAAAGGACACGAATTCTGTGACTATTTTGTTACCTGAGATAACCTAGGTAAAAGTGCCAGTGGAAGCTAGAGGGGGTGGGGAGGACAGATTAAGTAAGCTTTTCAGTTTAAATCAAGTGGATTCTAGAGGGTAATTAATCTCAGGTTTTCTGTCTGAGATCTGATTCTTTTGCATGTGCATGAACGTAAGGAGACACAGCTGGGAAAAGCTCCCTTTTTTTCGTGTTTAGAAAACAAATCCCAAAAAATAAAATTCTTTAAAATCCTAGGAGGCACCCCAGGAGTTTCTACGGAGAGTTTCTTGCAAGTTCAATGGCTGTACCACAGTTGGGGAAGAGGAGGGCAGAGAGAGAGATGAGAAGGTGCCCAAGGAATGGGTCTTTGCTTTCTTTTCTCCCGGTTAGATTTTGGGGTGTGGCTTGTTGTTGTGACTTGATTTGAAGATTCTGGTGCGTGGGGATAATCTCACTGGAGTGGAAAATGAGCAACACCTGGTCAGTTTGTTTACTGTACAAACCGCTCACACTCATTTGCAGAGCGCTTCCTATGGGTTAGGTGGCAAGGATGTGAAGAGAAACAACACATAAACAAGTGACCACCCTCCTGCTCCCACGCAGGGCTCTCAGGGAAGCAGAAGAAAGACACGTGAACAGACCAGTTACTGCGCTTTCCGATGAGCATTGTACAGAGGTGTGAGCACACACACACGTGCACTCTAGTAGACACACAGCTCTTCAAGAAGCTGTTGCTCAGTTACTCAGTCGTGTCCGACTCTGTGACCCCATGCACTGTAGCACGTCAGGCTCCCCTGTCCTTCGCACTTCAAGAAATGCTGCATACAGCATTTTTTGGTATCTGCATACATGCTTTTGTTTTTTGAAGCGGAATTCATAAAACACAACATTAACCTTTAAAAATTTTTATTTTTGGCTGCACTGGGTCTTCATTGCTGCACTTGCACTTTCTCCAGTTGTGGCCAAGCAGGGCTACTCTTCTCATTGTGGTGGCCTCTCTTGTTACAGACCAAGGGCTGTAGGGAGAGTGGGCTTAGTAGTTGTGGCTCACGGGCTTAGTTGCCCCCTGGCATATGGGATCCTCCCAGACCAGGCATCAACCCAGTGTCCTCTGAATTGCAAGGTGGATTCTTAAGCACTGGAACACCAGGGAAGAATCTTTTTAAAGTGAACAATTAGATAATGTCTAGTCCATTCACAATGTTGTGCAAACAGCCTCTAATTCCTAAACATTTTCATCACTCCGAAATAAAACTCAGTCTCTGTTAAGTAGTTCTGCACACTCCCCACCCCCCCCCCAACTCCTGGTAACCACAAATCTGCTTTGTCTCCACAGATGTACTACTCTAGATATTTCATATCAATGAAATCCTACAAAATGTAACCTTCTGTGTCTGGCTTCCTTCAGTCACTCAGTTGTGTCCAACTCTTTGCAACCCCATGAACTGCAGCACGCCAGGCCTCCCTGTCCATTACCAACTTCCGGAGTCCACCCAAACCCATGTCCATCGAGTCTGTGATGCCATCCAACCATCTCATCCTCTGTCGTCCCCTTCTCCTCCTGCCCTCAATCTTTCCCAGCATCACGGTCTTTTCCAATGAGTCAGCTCTTCGCATCAGGTGGCCAAAGTATTGGAGTTTCAGCCTTAGCATCAGTCCTTCCAATGAACACCCAGGACTGATCTCCTTTAGAATGGACTGGTTGAATCTCCTTGCAGTCCAAGGGACTCTCAAGAGTCTTTTCTAACATCACAGTTCAAAAGCATCAATTCTTTGGTGCTCAGCTTTCTCTATAGTCCAACTTTCACATCCATACATGACCACTGGAAAAACCATAACTTTGACTAGATGGACCTTTGTTGACAAAGTAATGTCTGTGCTTTTTAATATGCTTTCTAGGTTGGTCATAACTTTCCTTCCAAGGAGTAAGTATCTTTTAATTTCATGGCTGCAATCATCATCTGCAGTGATTTTGCTGCCCAGAAAAATAGTCAGCCACTGTTCCCCCATCTTTTTGCCATGAAGTGATGGGACCAGATGCCATGATCTTATTTTTCTGAATGTCGAGCTTTAAGCCAACTTTTTCACTCTCCTCTTTCACTTTCATCAAGAGGCCCTTTAGTTCTTCTTCACTTTCTGCCATAAGGGTGGTGTCATCTGCATATCTGAGGTTATTGATATTTCTCCCGGCAATCTTCATTCCAGCTTGTGCTTTCTCCAGCCCAGCGTTTTTCATGATGTACTCTGCATATAAGTTAAATAAGCAGGGTGACAATATACAGCCTTGACGTACTCCTTTTCCTATTTGGCACCAGTCTGTTGTTCCATGTCTAGTTCTAATTGTTGCTTCCTGACCTGCATACAGGTTTCTCAAGAGGCAGGTCTGGTATTCCCATCTCTTTCAGAATTTTCCAGTTTGTTGTGATCCACACAGTCAAAGGCTTCCTTCACTTAGCAGAATGTTATAGAGGTTTGGCCACATTGTAGTGTGTGTCAGTACTTTGTCCCTTTCCATAGCTGAGTAATGTTCCATTGTATGGATATACCACGATGTGTTTACGCATTCATCTGTTGACAAACATTTCGGTGGTTTCACCTTCCAGCTGTTGTGAATAATGCTTCTGTGAACATTTGTGAACAAACTTTTGTTTGAATATCTGTTTTATCTCTCTGTGGTATATATCCAGGAGTGGAATTGCTGGGTCTTATGATGTTTAACTGTTTAAAGAACCAAACCGTTTTGCACACTGGCTGAACATAACACACACCTGCCTTTTGAAGACCCACAAAGTTCTATTTTTGATGGTTCCTCCATAATGAAACTGAAATACTTCAAAGAACTAAATTCTGGTTTACCAAAACCCAAGTAGTCTAAGTTCCTTTGTTGGTCCAGTGGGTCAGAACTTGTGCTAATGAGACTAAGGTCAGGCGTTCAAGACCCAGCTGGCCAGTCAGCTGAGTAGAGTGCAGAGAGTAAAAGCTTAGGTCTGCTGCCACAGCCCCATTAACACTGTCCTGCCCTCTTACAAAAGTGTGTTAGAACTCACAGGGGGACAGAGCAAGAGTCCGTTTATTTATTGTCCAGTTGCTCTGCCTGTCCGGCTCTTTACAACCGCACGGACTGCAATATGCCACGGTTCCCTGTCCTGGTTTTTATGGCTCCATATAAAAGGAAGCAAAACAAAACGAAACACCTGGCACCCAAGGCACAGGGAGGCTAACTAGAATCAAATGACTACTCACTCCCAGTCCGGCTTTCACCTGATTTCTGTGGGCCCCTGGAGTAAACCGCTTACCCTGCCCAGAGCCTCAGTTTCCTCGTGTTTAAACTGGGAAAAGGAGAAGAGGGCGGCAGAGGATGACATGGTTAGAGAGCATCACAGACTCATTGAACATTAATTTGAGCAAACTCTGGGAGACAGCAAAGGACAGGGAAGCCTGGCATGTTGTAGTCCATGGGGATGCAAAGAGTCAGAGGCGACTTAGTGAATGAACAACAAATTGGGAACAATAATCCTTACTTCAAAGAGATGACAATGCATCCTGAGTACTTGGCAGCACACAGTAGGCTTCCAACAAGTGCTGTTGAATCTGGAGGGTGAGCAACCTCCAGGGCGTGCTGAAGACCCTCAGCTCCTACAGCTGGCTCTGAGCTGTCCTCCTGAGGTTGACCAGCCGGAATGGTGGTGTGAGCTTGTTCCGTTGTTCTGGTTACACTGACTGTTTTAAATGGTCCTATTTGCATGGAATGAAGCTTGCTATGGTAACAAGGTCTGGTGGCTGGAATCCAGGGCCCCAGTGAAAAATGCAAAGCCTGTGCTCCTCCAGGAGAAAGAGGCACTTGATGGGTGTATCAACTTTAAGGTTACCTCTGTTCTCCCAGGAAGAAGGAGGGAGGTAAACTGAGGCAGCGGGGACTCCACACTCCTAGCAGGGGGAGGAAGAGGGAAGCCCCAAGGAGCCTTCCAGACTTCTCTCCTGGCCGAATTCCTTTTGCTCCCCCCCAATATTTAGCCCAGCTAAGAAGCCTTAAGACTGGCTAAGGCCACCGATCTATGCACCCACCAGTTCCGGGCGGTGGGGAGGCCACAGCGCCAGTGATCCACCCTGGGGAAGGAAAGGGAGGAATGGGGGACAACGCAGGTTGGGGCGCTGGAGGTTCAGGTGGAGTGGGGTGGAGTAGGGTGGGGGTGGACAGTGAGAGGCACGCGGGTCAGTAGCCCAGTTCCCCGCTGAACATTCCTAGCCGCATTTGAAGGAAACAGCTAAGCAAGAACTCCACTCCAGAGCGCGGGCAAGCAGCCCCCTCCCCCGGAGTTCCATCTCCGCTCCCCTCTCGGGCCCCTCTTCCGAGCACCCCTCTCCCCCAAGCACTCACCTCCCCCCCAGTCCCTGCACCCGCGCTAGGCGCCAGTTCGCCAGGGCGGGGGCCGCCCCACCGCTCCAGGGAGGGGACCGAGAGCGGGCCTGGGAGCAGGAGCCCCCCCACCCCTCGCCAGGAGCGCCACCTCGGCCCACGCTGAGCCACCGCCCGCCGCACCCGCCCCACGAGGGGGTGTGTCCCGGAGGTGGGGGGCGCGGGAGGCCGAGGCAGCGCCCCCGCCCCGGGTCCCTGCCCCCTCCCGAGCGCGCGGCGAATGGTAGGCTCCACTGAAAGAGTGCCGGGCGGCGCGCGGTGTCCTTCTCCGAGTCGCTATCCGCGCCGGGGTCTCGGCGATCTCTGCTCCTCCTCCTCTTTCTCCTCCCCCCTTCCCCCCTCCCCAACCCTCCGCCTCGCTCCGCCGCGGCTCGGGCTGGAAGCGCCGCTGTCATTCCTGCGCCGGAGGAGCCGGCGCTGCCGGTGCCTGGGGGTCGTGGCTCGGGGAAGCCGGGCCGCGGGGGACCCAACAGGTAGAGCCGGGGGTGCCCGGCCGCGCGCCCCCCAATCCCCGCGCACCATGCAGCTCTTTGTCACCTCTCTCGCCCCCAGGCCAAAATCCTGAGCATGATGGAAGACAATAAGCAGCTCGCGCTCCGCATCGATGGGGCGGTCCAGTCGGCCAGCCAGGAGGTGACCAACCTGCGAGCCGAACTCACAGCCACCAACCGGAGACTGGCGGAACTGAGCGGCGGCGGCGGCCCCGGCCCGGGCCCGGGAGCGGCGGCCAGCGCCTCGGCGGCGGCGGACTCGGCGGCGGCGAACATGGAGAACCACCAGCACAGCGCGCAAGGTAGGGATCGCCTGGCGCCCGGGGCGGAGGAGAGGCGAGCGAGCCAGACCCGGAGGTGCCCGGGGACTCGTTGTCCCCCACGCCCGCGGCGAAACCGCCTTGCATTGTGGCTTGTAACCCTTTCCGCCCGGCGTTGGCCAGTACAGCTCCCCTGCTGGGAGTTGCAGTCTGCTGTCATTAAGGAAAACCCGGGCGCAGCGTGCACGGGTTCACACGGTCACGGCGGCCCCGGCCAGCGCAAGCTAGGCGCAGCCGGCGGGTACCCCCCGGCAGCAGAAAGTGCCCTTTAGATGGTACACAGCCCACAGCTCCGTGGGCAAACTTTTCATGCCCGGGCCTTTGCAGGGGCGAGTGCCACAGCTTCCCCTCAGTTCCAGAGGCTCCTTTCCTTGGAACGACTGCCCAAGAGGGAGCGCCAGGCTCTGCTGCCGCGTTTGGGGTAGAGGATTGGACTGGTTTGCACTTTTCTCCACGGATGCCAAATCCCTTGTCTCGATTGCATCTGGACTTTATTTTCTCCCCGTTTGAGATCGCGCAGGCAGTGGAATTATATCAATGCAACAGTAGATGCTGTGCTCAGCAGGGAGTTTAAATTTCCAGCAAATATAAACACTGAGAGCACTTTCCAGGGGGAAATCTTAGACCTCAAAGGCTGAGTGATGGGCTCCTGGCGAAATGAAGGCGTCGTAGATGATGGGTTTCCAGGTAGCTCCTGCTTGAAGGGACTCTTTGCAGTTAGGAGGAGAAGGGGGAAAAGGACAGTCTGTGTTGACACTGACAGTGATGAAGCTCTGAAACCCTCATACAAGGGTTAAAGATGGAGGAAGCATCAAAAAGAAAAAAAAAAAAATCCATACTGTTTGTTTTCTGGGAATTAGAAGTGCCAAATGGATTTTCAGGATTTTTTTCCCTTTTCTTTTTTTGTCTAATTGCCCTTTAAGAAAAGTTGTCACTGATTATTAACATCATTTGATTGCAAACTTAAACTGCTGAAATTCTGGACGTGACAAAAAAAAAAAAAATGCAGTCTAGGAGGGTCACTTGTGTAAATATGTCACTTGATGAAGTATGAGGTACCAGTGGCCCAGAAGGACTTTCTGGTTTTGTTGTTATTTCAAAGGCTTCTCCTAAGTGTTGAGAGAGAACAAGCGAGCCTGGTTTCGTAGGAATGCCTTCTCTCTGTCAGCTTCTGTTTCTTCCTTACCTTCCTGCAGTAGGCATGCTTTTTTTTTTTTTTTTTAAAAAAAAAAAAATCCATACTGTTTGTTTTCTGGGAATTAGAAGTGCCAAATGGATTTTCAGGATTTTTTTCCCTTTTCTTTTTTTGTCTAATTGCCCTTTAAGAAAAGTTGTCACTGATTATTAACATCATTTGATTGCAAACTTAAACTGCTGAAATTCTGGACGTGACCAAAAAAAAAAAAATGCAGTCTAGGAGGGTCACTTGTGTAAATATGTCACTTGATGAAGTATGAGGTACCAGTGGCCCAGAAGGACTTTCTGGTTTTGTTGTTATTTCAAAGGCTTCTCCTAAGTGTTGAGAGAGAACAAGCGAGCCTGGTTTCGTAGGAATGCCTTCTCTCTGTCAGCTTCTGTTTCTTCCTTACCTTCCTGCAGTAGGCATGCTTTTTTTTTTTTTTTGGTGTGAGATGTTAAGCTTGAACATTAGCAGTTTATGTTCAACTCATATCTTAACTTGGTACTTCCGGACTCTGTCAAGAGTCTTAGGAATTGGGGCAATAATTTGGTACCAGAGTAGCATGACGTCATGGTGGGAAGGTGTTGTGAGAATGGTGCTTGCTGCACAGTTTTCAAGGTGGGTATCTGGTTATTCTGTCGTTTATCCCTTGTTATGTCATTGTGTGTGGAAGATGCTCTCTGCTGGCACCTGGGCAAAAAAGAGGAGTTAGACTCCATGGTCAGGCTTCACTTTTTATCAGCAGGGATGCTTCCAGCCTTAAAAAATAGCAGAGAACTGGCATTTTGCTGAGAATCAAAAGCCGTGGTAAAGCAGACTGAACAATGCTGGTTTATTTCCCACCATCCGCCCCTTTCTCAGCCGAGGAAAAGTTAAGTGGCTTTTATCTGAGTCCTGGGTCTAGTGCAGTCTGAGCACGCCAAGGAGGTCGGGCCACAATGATCTACACACTCAACTTGGAAACTGTGATACTTAGCTGATGGTTAAATTAAATCGGAGGCTATTTCCTTTTTCTTTTTTTCCTACAAAAATGCACAAGGCTGTGGAAATGGAAATGGCTTTTGGATCTCTTGATATCCCTAAAAACACACAAAACCAGCAGCTCCCTCATATTCTGAGACGCGTGCCTCCCCAGGCCAGGGGCTGTCTGTGGGTGGCTGGATGAAGGATGGTTTTGATTTTTCCTCTGTGTACCATTGGTATTTTTCAAAACCTTTACTGGGAGAGTTTAATGATTTTATAATCAGAAAATAAAATGTTGACGATTTTAACTCAGCTTAATGGTTGGCCACATAGCCCTCTAAATTGATGTCAATTTAAACTGATGTGATGGTTGAAAAGAAAAGAAGACCCCCATATACATTCAGTGGGGCATCATTTACTTATATATAGTAACCATTTCTTCATACACTACTTTCACATTATTTAGCCTCTGTGAGTGTTTGGGGGTTTGTTTTGTTCTGTTTTGCTTTGTGTTCTCGTGACATGTGGCAGCATTCTGCTGGAACAGAAACCCTCAGAGGTGATCTGGTGGTCGTCTGCTAGTACTCTCCTATTCCTAAAGGGAAACGCTGGGCTCTCTCGGGTTGATTTCAAAGTGTGGTTGATTGGCTTTCTGATACGTCTTTGTAACATACCTCCAGGAAGGCTCACAGAAGCTCAGTTCTTGGGGGTTCCTGACTGTTCTTCGGAATTAGTCTTCTGTTCTAATTTTGTCTGTGTTGGTGCAAGTCAATGGGCTCAAAGCGCATGAGTATTTACTGTTACTGGGTTATCACTTTTCAAATCAAAGATTTGAATGAAATGAGTATCTTTCAAAATGCAAGTGTTCAGTCGCTCAGTCGTGTCTGACTCTTTGCAGCCCCATGGACTGCAGCATGTCAGGCTTCTCTGTCCCTCACCAACTCCCGGAGCTTGCTCAAACTCATGTCCATCGAGTCAGTGATGCCATCCAACCATCTTGTCCTCTGTCATGCAACTGTGTAAGTTATCTTTTAACTAAAGGGCATTATGCACATATGAAATGCATGTTAATGTCCTTTTAATAATATTAGCACAAATGGTTACAAGGAAGAGTCATCTTTTGCTCTCCCTGCTGAGGAACTGTTTGATCCGTTTCCAGATACTTTTGTTAAAATTTAATTTTTGATGAATTAAACAAGTTCACCAATCCACCAGTGTATGTTTTGTTCCAGTGAGGATATCTGACAGCAGGTAAGTCGATGAAGAAAACTTGGGTTTTCCTGGAGAGTTAATGCAGTGTGTCATTTAAACAAAATATTACCTTGGTTGGTACCCTCTGTGAACGGGCATGGTTGCTACGTAACAAAGTCTGGAAAGTGAACTGCTGAAAATCTGGGCTTTCGACACTTTGCAGGATCTTCTTTCAGAATCTGTGTTGAAAGAACACTTGGCAGCCAGCCCATCTTCTCTCTCCCAGCTTCAAGTGAGTCGGATAATCCCTAATGAGGATGCTGGCATGCGGAGCACAGGGTACCCGTGCAGGGTGTCTCTTCTCAAGGCTCCAAAGCTGCCTCTTGGGTTGGTGAGGTCACGACTGCCTTTGACAGGTGGACAGAAGGAGGCTTGGAAAGAACAGAGCCAAGCATTTGTTCCAATTTGTCTTGTTGTTGGTAGCCAGAGAACGGATTTGTTTAAAGTAACGTTTCTAAGCTGTTTTCCTCAGCGTAACATCTCTGGGAAATGTGTTTAAAATACTTGCTGTTATTTGAGGGGAAAATATAGCGGTTTGTTTCTCTGAAAATGTTTTATCTGATGAATGGCTAATATTAGATTCAATTGATTGCTTTGCTGTGCATAGAATAAAACAATTAAGCTCCAGTGTACCCAACGCAAATAGGTGTTTAGCTGTATATAACATAAAATACCTATGCCCAGTAGGATACATACCTACTGCCATGATTTTTGTGTTTTTTAAGGAAATAGTTGTATTTATATGCCTATGTTCATAGTATCTTTCATGTGTGTTGAGGGCTTCCTGTCTACTGCATCTGTTAGATTAGGATGGGGAAAAGGGTCATTTTCTTACACCTTTGTAAATTTCCATAAATAGATGCAAGTTTTTTTCTTTTTCTCCCTAGGCATTAAAATAGACTGTTACTTCAGGTCTGATGGCTCTTATCTAGCATTATGATAACACTGGAAACCCTTTGGTGAAGCATAAATTACCTTGGGACTGAATTGAATGTGTGAATAGTCTGCGGAGACGCTAGACACTGTTGCTTTGCAAAATGAGTTCTGTCTTTTGGCAACCCCTTCCCACTTCATTCTGCCTCTGTGTACTCTTGTTTTCTCAAGTAGACTTTTATCTTTTTTGAGATAGAGAATTTTCACATGGTAGAGAGGATGAGACTAAGTGCAGTGGAATCTTGGAGACTTCTCTTGGCTCACCCCTAAGTTACAGATCTCATCCAGAACCTATGCCTTGGTTTTTCCAGTCATATCCATGGGCTATAAGAGACTAGTCTGTCTTTTCCTAATCTGGTAGGCTGTCATGAGATGGGACTTCAAAATTCTTCCTGAAAATCACCGTGCATGGTCACCAAGAGCTTACATACAGATCAGTACAGCGTGAATGAAATTAGGTATTGATTGGCTAGTATTTACTATCTTTGTACTGTCTTTGGCAATGCCTTTGGAGGACCCCTTAAGTAAAGTTTCTGGTTCTGGTTAATTTCATGCTTCCAGCATTTCAGGATTGACTGAGGTTTTTCAAAACGCTTTTGATCCTTAGTCTGAGCCAATCTGATTTTTATAATAGGAGCCTAATCACACATCCTCCCCATGTAAGACAAGGCGTGTTCTCTCCATGCCTTCACCCTCTCTACTCCCCAAGACTGCTGGCACTTTTGAGGAATCCTGTAGGTTATAATTTGTGACTTCCTGGCTGCCAGTGAGCTTGTAGCAGATGGACTTGGCAGGTGGGGAATGCTCACTGGAACGCTGCCGGCTCACCGTGCAAGTCATATGGGGCCCAGAAGGTCAAGCCTGGGGTCCTGGCCATATTCATTGCATATTTCATTTATATTTATTCCTGAGTTATGTAGCAAGGCAAGTGAAATCACATGAATTTCTCAGTGTTTTTCAGGCTTTTTCCAGTGTGGGTTTGTGTGAGCATTAGTGCTTGGCATCTTACCCCCCTGCAATCTATCAGGCAAGAGTGGAACTTGTTCTGCCTGCTGAGGCCAAGGAATGGGTTTTTAAGTGATCTTGTAAATGAAAATGAGTCCATACTGTTTGGGCTGGATATTAGGGTGAGTAACACATGGGATGACAAGGGGTGCCACCACCAGCAGTCATTGCAATGTCCTAGTCATCTGAAATGCAGGCAAAGAAACTTCAGGCAGAATCATTTAGGCAAAGACAGCTTCTCTGAAGCCAGGAGCGCGTGTGGGTGTGTGTGCTCAGTCGTGTCCAGCTCTTTGTGACCCCACAGACTGTAGCCCATCAGGTTCCTCTGTCCGTGGGATTTCCCAGCAAAAATATTGGAGTGAGTTCCTCTTTCCTTCCCCAGGGGATCTTCCCAACCCAAGAGAGTGACCATCTATTGTGGCAGATGATACCTGACAACTCAGGACAGATTAGCATCCTGCTGGCCCATGTCACTGTCCTCAAGGTCCCCTACCAGGCCCATCTTGACTATGATGAAGCTGGAGGGAATCCAGGCAAAGGAATCTTTTCTTCCTCCCCATGTGGTTGAATGAGTCTGTAACATCCTTGCTGGTTTGATGCACCTCAGATCTAGGTGGCAGACTCAAGGCTGTGCGCTGTAGACGCGCTTGCTTCTCCCTTGGAATCCTAAGCTGCTGGAAACAAGAACGATGCTGAATATAGTTTTAATGAGTTTGGCAAGAACAACTGTTAGAGCAAGTGGCTTCTGTGTGATAGGACATCATGGGTTCTCAATTTGTTTTCGTGCCTTTGTTGACTTGGCCTTGCTGGACCTTTGGGTCACACTTATGAAAAGCCCCTGTCCCCTCTACCCTCTGATGAACTGAGACCCTAGCACGAGAGCTGAGATGGAGCTTGCTACAGGCAGGTCTGCAAGCCAAGCGCCCCTGAGGCCTCTGCACCTTCTGTGATGGGGAGTCAGGCTGGGAGGATGGAGAGAAATTGGATAGGGAGCCGTCTGCCCAGCTCACCCCAACCTCTCCTCTTCCGCCAAAGCAAGTACTGGAGGAAAAGGGGACATAAAGAACCTCCATTCCCAATATTTTCTCAGCTCTACAGATTGTTTGAAGTATGTGATGTGTATCATTAAGAAGTAATGTGCATCATTAAGAACATAGTATCCTCTAAAGGAAGGTGGGTCCAGAGCTAATACTTTATACTCACCTTTGGCACGTCATTATGGTTGTCGGAGCTCACCTCTTGGGTACATCACAAGACACTGGGTGTTCAAGGCACCTGGTGTTCTGATGCCATGGAGTTTTCTTTTCGATGAAGGTAGGCAGTGTCATGTAGAACTAAATGAGAACTAGCTTCAGTGCTTCGTCAAACTTTTCAATAAATAATAACAACAAAGACTAACAACATGTCAAGTATTTTCCTGATGCCTCACATGCATAACTGTACCTGGAGCCCAATGAAATGACAACTAATATGCCCATTTTTCTCGGGGAAGGCAATGGCACCCCACCCCAGTACTCTTGCCTGGAAAATCCAATGGACCGAGTAGCCTGGTGGGCTGCAGTCCATGGGGTCGCTAACAGTCAGACAGACTGAGCAACTTCATTTTCACTTTTCTCTTTCATGCACTGGAGAAGGAAATGGCAACCCACTCCAGTATTCTTGCCTGGAGAATCCCAGGGATAGGGGAGCCTGGTGGGCTGCCATCTCTGGGGTCACACAGAGTCGGACACGACTGAAGTGACTTAGCAGCAGCAGCAGCAGCAGCATGCCCATTTTTCTAAAGAGGAAACTGGGATTCAGAGAAGTTAAGTCACCTGTCTACCACCACATAGTATTGACTACGATGGGGATGAGGCCAGCAAACTTTGACATAGTCTTGGAGACAGGTACTGTTGTCAGTGCTTTTCTGGGTTTATGCATTTAACTTTTGTAATAACTTAAGTGGCAGGTACCACTGTATCTGGCCTTCCCTGGTGGCTCAGTGGTAAAGAACGTAGCACCAATGCAGGAGACACGGGTTTGATCCCTGGGTCAGGAAGATCCCCTGGAGAAGGAAATGGCAACCCACTCCAGTATTTTTTGCCTGGGAAATCCCATGAACAGAGGGGCCTGTGGGCTATAATCCATGGGGTTGCAAAGAGTTGGACATGACTTAGAGTGACTAAGCAACAACAACTTGCACCCATTTTATGTATGAGAAAACTGAGGCACAAAAAAATGACCTATTGCTTGTCAAAGGGCCATTAAGTAACCAAGCTCTGGCTCTGCAGTCCTTGCTCTTAAACTCATCCCACTCTGATGCTCAGGGTCACTTGGCTGGTAGTGACTGATCCAGGAATTCAAACCCACCAGATCTCTCTACTGTTTAAAACTGTATTGTCTCCTAAACCAGAAACATCTTTTGCCTTGTTCGTTAGGAAGATTGAGGAAACTACAGGCTTGTCTCCATTTTTGATTATGTTTCCCTAAACTGATGTTAGTTTCTGGGTCCTTATGTGAAATCTTCATGCTCATGCTCAGCCACTAAGTGTTGTCCGGCTCTTTGTAGCCCCATGGACTGTAGCCCACCAGGTTCCTCTGTCCATGGGTTCATCCCAGCAAGAATACAGGAGTGGGTTGTCATTTCCTCCTCCAGGGGATCTTCCCTACCTGGGCATAAAACCTGCGTCTCATCTTGTGGTAACAGAAATCTCTCTCCCTTAAGTGTGAGGTTAACTGCCAAAGAGAGAATTGGGTCCTACTTGCAAGGTTAGCAACCCAAGGGTCACTTGTCACCAAAGGAAAAAACCAACTTTATCCAGGGATTTGGGCCTCCTACTCCCTAGACTTTGTATGCTTTCTCCCTTTGGAAGGATGATTCCAGGCAAGACTGGCATCCTGCAGTCTTGTTTTTCTCCCTCCTAGCCATACATTTCCCTTTCCTAGGTTCTCTCCTAGTGACCTCAGTGGTCTCCAATGGCCCAGGACCATGCCCAACAAAAGACTTGTAACTGCTCACAGATTCCCAGTCTTGGCATTGTTGTCATTTGGGGCAGGATAATCCTTTGTTGGAGGGACATTGTGTGCCCTGTAGGGTATTTAGCAGCATCCCTGTCCTCTGCCCACCAGATGTCAGTAGACCTTCCACACAATTGTGACAATGCACAGTGGCTCCAGATGTTGCCAGATATCCACTGGGGGCCACATCATCCCTGGCTGAAAACCATTTTTTATGCCACAGACTAAAGGAGACCCCAGCTGTGAATCTTAGAACGGTAACTCAGTAAGAGCAGAGTTTTATCTGCTTTGTTTTCTGCTCCTTTTGCAGCACCTAGAACAGTGCCTGGCACACAGCAAGAGCTCAGTAAATGGTTACTGAATGAATGAATGAATAAATGAATGAATGAATCCTCAAGTACCGACTTATAGAATGTGCAGACTTTGTCGTGTTTTTACGTGAAGCTCATTGATTTCATGATTGTTGTTGTTCAGTTGCTCAGTCATGTCCAACTCTTTGTGTCCCTGTGGACTGAAGCACTTCAGGCCCCCCAGTCCTTCATTGTCTCCCGGAGTTTGCTCAAATTCATGTCCATTGAGTCAGGGATGCTGTCTAACCATCTCATCCTCTGCTGCCCTCTTCTCCTTTTGCCTTCAGTCTTTCCTAGCATCAGGGTCTTTTCCAGTGAGTCAGCTCTTCACATCAGGTGGCCAACATATTGGAGCTTCACCATCAGTTCTTCCAGTGAATATTCAGGATTGATTTCCTTTAAGATTGACTGGTTTGATCTCCTTGCAGTCCAAGGAACTCTCAAGAGTCTTCTCCAGCACTACAGTTTGAAAACACCCATTCTTTGGCGCTCATCCTTCTTTAGGGTCCAACTCTCACATCCACACATGACTACTGGAAAAACCATAGCTTTGACGATACAGACCTTTATCAGCAAAGTGATGTCTCTGCTTTTTAATATGCTGTCTAGGTTTAATGACACATAGTTTTAATTGAGTCTTTATTTGACACATGTCAACACTAACATGTTCTAAACCCTTTTTCTGTATTTTCTCAATTCATCCTTTAGACTACCTTCCGAGGCAAGTACTGGGTTTGCCACCTTATACATGAGAAAGTTGAGGGCCAGAAAGTTTATGTGACTTTCCCAGGGTCACCGAGCTAGCAAGTGGCAGAACCAGGAGATGAACCCAAGTAAATGTGACTCCAGAGATTGCCTGCTGTCCCAGCTAGGATGTTGTTCAACTTGACATAGTTTTTTCCATTCCTGCCCAAGAAATCATTTTTGTTCTAAAGCTGGCATCATGGCAGTCACAGTTAGGATTTGCATGTCAGTCACTAAGTCATTCATCGTAAATCCTTAGAGCTTCACAGAACGAAATATGCTTTGTCACTGCTAGGGAGTCTGTAGCCAGAAAGGTATCTGGCCAGAGGTAACAGGGCAGCTCAGTGGCAGAGCCGTGTTCAAATGTAAGAATCTTCCTTCTCTCTGCCTGGCTGCTGGGCATAGGCTGCAGAGAGTCACAGAGAGGACTGAACTGTCTGGGAAAGGGAACAGTGGACCTTGGACCTTCTTAACAGGGGCTTGACTCATTTTGAGGAAAAGGGATGTTCCAGGAGCAGAACTGGGAAGCTGCAGAGACCTGGGAGGTCGTCCAAGAGCACAATGACAGCAATAGCCAGCATCTGTTGAGGCTTTTTTTCCTGACTCTCCCAGACCCTGTGCAGTGTGACTGATAACACTGTTTCATCTACTTTCCTATCACAGTGAGTTGGATAATGTTCTCATCTCCATTCCACAAATGAACAAATTGAGGCTCAAAACTGTTTCATTGTTTTTCCACGCTCTAGACCGTGGTCATCTGCGGGATTGAAATACAGGTTCAGCTGACCCTGGAGCCCACCTGCTTCTCTACAATAAAGTATCGAGATACCAGGCAAGCAGCACAAGGAAATGCCAGAAGTATGGTTTCATCTTTTTTGCCTACAGAGCTACTTACCCCTCCCCTTCTTTTTCCTCTTCTTCTTTGCCCCATCTCTTCTCTCTGTCTCCATCTATTTTGAGAGATTAGGTACATAGGTTCAAAGACCAGAGATTTAATAAGATATGGAGCAAGCTATCCTGGCGCTCGTAGTCTAGTAGGTGTGACTGACATGGAAATATAATTACATTTTATAATAAAGGTCTAGACAGGTGTAATGGGAAAATAGATGATGGAGTGACAAATAGAGAAGGCTTCACAGATGTACATGACAGTGGCAATATGTAATAAAAGCATGCCGGGAAAATACATTGATTTCCCTACTAAGGTTAAACTGACCATGAGAGATTATTTAAAAATGCAACTTTGGGGGTAGGTTGGGATTGGATCCTGCAGAGAATAGCTCCTGGCTGAGACTTTCTCCCCCGAAGAAGGAAGATGTGAATGACACAGGGTTTAGATCTTGAATAATAGTTGTTTTTTCCTCCAAAGAAAAGATATTAATTTCAATGCAGGTGAAGCTCTGCTCACCCCCCCTGTTATCTTCCTGGTCAAGACTGGGGCTTCTTGTCAGCTGCAACGTAGCTCACTTTCCTGGTGTCTTTAATTCAGTTAGTGCAATTTGGAACACAGAGGGATTTAGGTCACCCTTTCCCCATCATTTTTGCCATTTGAAATTCTGTGCTCACTATTTCCTGAAGATGGCAAGGTATGAAATTTAGAAATTTGATACTGACCGTGGAGAGTGCAATTGTGGTCCCACAGAGCTTGATGAATTATGGCTGAGGAGAACTGACCTGTGATTATATGTATATTGATTATCTTAATTAATGCATTCATCAGGTGGATTGCGTTGCCTGTTCCTACAAGGTTTACCATATGAAACGAGGAAAAAAAATGGGTCTATCTTTTGACACATCTTAGATTCAAGAATCAACAGGAAGGCCACTTGGTGGAGGCTGTCAGCCCGTTGGCTAGCAGACACGCTCTGATTGCTGTGTTCACAGTCTGTCTTGGTACCAGGTAGCCCTGCAAGGAGGCGTGTTTAAGTCTTAGTAGATGTCCTCTAAAGAAGGAGCATAATTCCTGGTTGGCTTTTCTACAGTGAGGATCACTGTCATCAACCAGTAGAACAGAGCCTTGTTAAAACTCAGCTGGTTAACACACGGGTTGATCCCACCATGCGTGGGTGCTCTTGTTGCTCAGTTGTGTCTCTTTGTGATCCCGTGGACTGTAGCCTGACCAGGCTTCTCTGTCCCGGGGGTTGTCCAGGCAAGAATACTGAACCAGGTGGCCATTTCCTCCTCCAGGGGATCTTCCCAAACCTGGGGCTCAAACCTCCGGTCTCCCGAGTCTCCTGCATTACAGGCAGATTCTTTACTACTGAGCCACCAGAAGCTCTCGTTCCACCATGGGATAACTCAAAACCCATCCTTCAACACGTTCAGTGTTATTACTTTGCCTCTAAAGCAAAAGCTCTGGCTAGCATCCTCCATTCACAAAGCCAAGGCTCAGAATCCTTTCTCCAGGCTTCTGCTGCCTTCAGCCACTCTTCTTCCTTTGCACCCAGGAATTGCTAGGGAAGCACTAGAGTTTACTCTGCCCAGGTCTTTTCAGCGTACAAAGACTTGCATAGGCAGTCTCTGTGGATCCTACCCGCTGGCCCATAGGATGGAATTGAGGTAGACACAGCAATCTCGTTCTCAAATAAGTAAACTGAGGCACAGTAGTTTAAGCTGATTTGTTCAGGATTGTTGAGTTGGTCATTGAACCAGATTCTCCTGTTTCTCCCACTGTAAGATCCCACTGTGACTGCACAATGGTGGCAGAGGGCGGCTCCAGAACTTTTGATGGGGTGAGATCTGACCTTGCCTTGACCTTTATCTCCCTTTTAAGAACATTCGTTTGTTAGTTTTTGGCTGTGCTGGGTCTCCATTGCTACGTGCAGGTTTTCCCTAGTTACGGCGAGCAGGGGCTGCTCTCTGGTTGTGGTGCCCAGGCTTCCCAGTGTGGTGGGTTCTCTTGTTGCAGAGCACGGGCTCTTGGGCACGCGGGCTTCAGTGGTTGCAGCTCACAGGCTTAGTTGCCCCGTGGCACGTGGAATCTTCCCAGACCTGGGATCAAACCCATGTCCCTGCATTGACAGGCAGATTCTTAACCACTGGATCATGAGGGAAGTCCTGGCCACTCCCACTTGCACGTGGGCCCTCTGTCTTTTAAGGCCTGGATAGTGACACCATCACCCCAAGACTGTGCTGTCATACTCTGAGCGCCCATGTCCAGTGTCCTTCCATGAAGAACGGACAATCAGTTTTACAGATTTAATCTTATTTTTTTTTACCTTAAATTCTTCCATCATCTCTGTGGGGATTTACAATCATTTGATTTCTCTTTTAATGGCCTATCCTAGCTTAGACTTTCTCTTCTTCTAGCCTCCCTTAAAGGCTTCCCTGGTGGCTCAACGGTAAACAGTCCACCTGCAATGTGGGAGATCTGGGTTCAATCCCTGTGTCAGGAAGATCCCTCGGAGGAGGGCGTAGCAACCCACTGTAGTATTCTTGCCTGGAGAATCCCCATGGACAGAGGAGCCTGGTGGGCTACAGTCCATGGGGTTGCAAAGAGTTGGACCCGACTGAGGAACTAAGAACAGCACACAGCCTCCCTTAAGGCAGTTAGGGACCTGCAAACCAGAGCAGGTTTGCACTAGGGGAATTTCCGATTTGTCTTAATCAATTGGATCTGGGAATGACTCCCACATTGAGGACAGTTTTTTGTACCTGATAGCACTACCATTTAGGATTTCTGAATATGAGAAGCACATCTGTGAGGCCTTAGCACGTGGGTGTATGTTCTCTTTGAGTGTTGGGGGCAGGATGTAGCCATCACAGTAAATCTGCCTAATTTCTTTCTCTTCACTGTCCCTTCAGGGAGACGCTATGAAACCTTCAGCGTCTCTTTTATCAGAGTCTTTGAATGGACAATAACCAAAGCATGTTGGTTTAAATTCTCCACCTGCTGGTTGTGTAGGTGCGTGTTCTCACTTCTGCTGTGGCTGTAACTACCTGAGTAGTTGGGGGAACCTCCTGCTGCTCCAAGTTCATGTCTAGACCTTGTACTCAGATCAGTGGAATTTCATCCACAGACCAAAGTCCAACAGTGTGGCAGAAAACTCAGGGAAAATTAGAATGGGGTCTTTTGCTGTGCACCTGAGGGGAAGATCAGCCCAGAGCCTCTGAAGCTCACCAGACAGCCCACTGTGGTTAACTGACACCTAAGCAACTAATGCAATGGCTGGGAGTCTGATCTCTGTTTCATTTCAGTGTGATGAGGAACAGTCACTAAAGGCTTCCCAAACCTCTGACAGCAAAATGGAAATAATATACATTTGAACTTCATTTGAAGATCTATTTATAGTAGGCTCTAGAAAAGCAGAAAGTATTTTTAAAGGATCAAAATGTTTTGGTACTTTTTAAGTTTTAGATTTGTATTAGCATTAAACACTTAGGATTCCCACCTCTGCCAAGAGATAATATTGCACAGGACATGAAAGAAAGCACTTCCTGATTCTGCTCTGAGTTCACTTCATTGCCTGCTCTTGTGGCTTGAATGATGGAGCTAGAATTGTTGTTGCTGTTCAGTTGCTAAGTTGAGTCTGACTCTTTTTAAGATCCCATGGACTACAGCATGCCAGGCTCCTCTATCCTCCACCGCCTCTCGGAGTTTGCTCAAGTTCACATCCATTGAGTCAGTGATGCTATCCAACCACCTAATCCTTTGCCACCTCCTTCTCCTTTTGTCTTCAGTCTTTCCCATTATCAGAGTCTTTTCAGATGAGTTGGCTCTTCGCATCAGGTGGCCAAAGCATTGGAGCTTCAGCTTCAGCATCAGTCCTTCCAGTGAACATTCAGGGTTGATTTCCTCTAGGATTGACTGGTTTGATCTTGCAATCCAGGGGACTTCCAAGAGTCCTCTCCAGCACCTCAATTTGAAAGCATCAATTCTTAGATGCTCAGCCTTTTGTGTGGTCCAACTCTCACATCCGTATATGACCACTGGAACAACCATAGTTTAGGCTATGCAGACCTTGGCAAAGTCATGTTTTTGCTTTTTTAATACATTGTCTAGGTCTGTCACAGCTTTCCTTCCAAGAAGCAAGCGTCTTTACTTTCATGGTTACAGTCACCAGCCTCAGTGATTTTGGAGCCCAAGGAAAGAAAATTTATCACTGCTTCTACTTTTTCGCCTTCTACTTGCCATGAGTGATAGGACCAGATGCCATGATCTTAGTTTTTGAACATTGAGGGTTTTTTTGTTTGTTTCTTTGTTTGTTTTTTACTTTATTTTGCTTTACAATACTGTATTGGTTTTGCCATACACTGACATGAATCAGCCACGGGTGTACATGAGTTCCCAATCCTGAACCCACCTCCCACCCCATATCATCTCTCTGGATCATCCCCGTGCACCAGCCCCAAGCATCCTGTATCCTGTATCAAACATAGGCTGGTGCTTCATTTCTTACATGATAGTATACATGTTTCAATGCCATTCTCCTGAATCATCCCACCCTCTCCCTCTCCCCAGAGTCCAAAAATCCATTCTATACATCTGTGTCTCTTTTGTTGTCTCGCACACAGGGTTATCATTACCATCTTTCTAAATTCCATATATATTTGTTAGTATACTGCATTGGTGTTTTTCTTTCTGGCTTACTTCACTCTGTATAATAGGCTCCAGTTTTATCCACCTCATTAGAACTGATTCAAATGTATTCTTTTTAATGGCTGAGTAATACTCCATAGTATATATGTACCATAGCTTTCTTATCCATTCGTCTGCTGATGGACATCTAGGTTGCTTCCATGTCCTGGCTATTATAAACTGTGCTGTGATGAACATTGGGGTACACGTGTCTCTTTCAATTCTGGTTTCCTCGGTGTGTATGCCCAGCAGTGGGATTGCTGGGTCATAAGGCAGTTCTATTTGTAGTTTTTTAAGGAATCTCCACACTGTTCTCCATAGTGGCTGTACTTGTTTGCATTCCCACCAACAGTGTAAGAGGGTTCCCTTTTCTCTACACCCTCTCCAGCATTTATTGCTTGTAGACTTTTGGATCGCTGCCATTCTGACTGGTGTGCAATGGTACCTCATTGTGGTTCTGATTTTCATTTCTCTGATAATGAGTGATGTTGAACATCTTTTCATGTGTTTGTTAGCCATCCATATGTCTTCTTTGGAGAAATGTCTATTTAGTTCTTTGGCCCATTTTTTGATTGGGTCGTTTATTTTTCTGGAATTGAGCTGCATAAGTTGCTTGTATATTTTTGAGATTAGTTGTTTGTCAGTTGCTTCATTTGCTATTATTTTCTCCCATTCAGAGGG
>SJYX01008583.1:74903-99998 GCA_006410675.1 Oreotragus oreotragus | reverse complement strand
GTGGAAGAAATGGACAAATTCTTAGAAAAATACAACTTTCCAAAACTGAACCAGGAAGAAATAGAAAATCTTAACAGACCCATCACAAGCACGGAAATTGAAACTGTAATCAGAAATCTTCCAGCAAACAAAAGCCCAGGTCCAGACGGCTTCACAGCTGAATTCTACCAAAAATTTCGAGAAGAGCTAACACCTATCCTACTCAAACTCTTCCAGAAAATTGCAGAGGAAGGTAAACTTCCAAACTCATTCTATGAGGCCACCATCACCCTAATACCAAAACCTGACAAAGATCACACAAAAAAAGAAAACTACAGGCCAATATCACTGATGAACATAGATGCAAAAATCCTTAACAAAATTCTAGCAATCAGAATCCAACAACACATTAAAAAAATCATACACCATGATAAAGTGGGCTTTATCCCAGGGATGCAAGGATTCTTAATTCACCACATTAACAAATTGAAAAATAAAAGCCATATAATTATCTCAATAGATGCAGAGAAGGCCTTTGACAAAATTCAACATCCATTTATGATAAAAACTCTCCAGAAAGCAGGAATAGAAGGAACATACCTCAACATAATAAAAGCTATATATGACAAACCCACAGCAAACATTATCCTCAATGAATATTGAGTTTTAAGCCAGCTTTTTCACTCTCCTTTTTCACACTCATCATAAGGCTCTTTAGTTCCTCTTCGTTTTCTGCCATTAGAATGGTATCATCTGCATATCTGAGGTTGTTGACATCTCTCCCAGCAATCTTGATTCCAGTTTGTGACTCATCCAATCCAGCATTTCATATGATGTATTCTGCATATAAGTTAAATAAGCAAAGTGACAATATCCAGGATAGAAGCTAGCAAGCTTTTTCTGTCAAGGGCCAGATAGTAAATATTATAGTCTTTGTGGAATAAAGGGTATCTATTATAATTCCTCAGACCTGCTGCTGTAATGTGAAAGCAGTCATAGATAATAAGAAAATTAATGGATGTGGTTGTGTTTCAATAAATTTATTTACAAAAGCAGACACCCTTTGGGCTCTAGTTTGTCAACCCCTTGAACTTGTAGTTCTCTTCCATTTGCCTTCTGACCCGTTTATATCCAGCACCTTTACAGTGCTTAGCATACAGAAGGAACTTAATAATGATTGATTAAGCTAGCAAGTTAGATGTGAGCAATAAAACCACTAGATTACAGTGTTAAAGGAGCAGAAACAAAAAGTTAATGACTAGGGGTGTAACAGTTAATGGACAAGAGAAAGAAACATTTGTTAGCAGCTTCGTGGTTAGAGGTGAAGTCACTTGTGTTTAGTCATCATCACAGACCTTAAAAGAACTATGAAGAGACAAAGACCCAGTCAACAGTGAGATACAGGGCAAGACACTTAACATCTGAGCCTCAGTTTCCTTATTTATGAAATGAGATCATTTCCAGCTTCAGTATAATATAGCAGATTGCTGTGCTAAGTCACTTCAGTCATGCCCAGCTCTTAACTCTTTGCAACCCCATGGGCTGTAGTCCACCATGGGATTCTGTCCATGGGATTTTCCAGGCAAGAATACTTGTATGGATTACTATTTCCTTCTCCAGGGGATCTTCCCAGCCCAGGGCTCAAGCCCGAGTCTCTTATGTCTCCTGCATTGGCAGGCAGATTCTTTACTACTAGCGCTACGTGGGAAGGCCCAAAGGGGTGAAACAGATCTGATCCAAGTCCTGGAGATATAACAGATTGTGGGACATTACAGCTCTCAGTTTCCACCTCTGTGACAAGAGGCTGATACTTTCTCCTTTAGGGAGTGATTAGGATGGTTTAGTGCAGGGTTTCTCAGCACTGTTGACATGCTGAACCAGAAAATTCTTTGCTGTGTGGGTTGATTTGTCAGCACCCTCAGTCTCTATATCGGGCTTCCCTGGTGGCTCAGTGGTGAAAGAATCCACTTGCAATGCAGGGGGTGTGGGTTTGATCCCTGAGTCGGAAAGATCCCCTAGAGGAGGAGATGCTAACCCACTCCAGTATTCTTGCTGAGAAAATCCTATGGACAGGCAGGCTACAGTCCATAAAGTCACAGAGAGTTGGACATGACTGAGTGACTGAACACGCACCCACTGGTCTCCATCACTAGATGCTGGTAGTACACCTATAACGTGGTAACCAAAAAAGTCTTTAGACATTGCCCAGTGTGTTTTTTCCTGGGGGGAAATTACTCCCTGAGTTAATAGAATAACACATAGTGTACCTTGCATAAAGCTTGGTGGACTTCAGGGTTCAATAGATAGAACTCTTCATTATTAATAGCATATTGAACTCTGAATTCTCCTCCCTTTGAATGAAATTCTCTTCCTTTCTTCAGTCTATTTCTCTCCCCTAAAGGTTCAAGATTGGATTTTTTTTTTCCAGATCCCAGGTCTTTCTCTTAATATTTCTGTGTTTCTTAGAGGTCTTTCTCCTGGAAGGAGCTAGGCTTCCCATGATGCCCTGCTGAGTATGCTTTCCAGCCCTTTAAACACACGTGTACCTAGACTTGTATTTGAGGTCACGGTCAGAATTCTTAAATGGTTCATATGAGAAATCATAGGGATATTTGCAACATAAATGAACAGGGAGGATTAAGGACTGAAAGTCTTAACTCACAAAGGCTGGCAGGCTGAGGTAGTGGGTGTTATTCAGAGAAAACAGATAATGTACCTCAAACAAATACCAACAAAATCATCACTTCTTTCATGGGCATGCGTGCTTCTAACATTATCCAGGGGCCAGTTTTCAGTGGTTTAAACTTTAGCCAACATGGCTATTCAGATTACATCTGGATTTAATGTTTTATCCTCCATATTCCCAGTGGTGCAGTGGTTCCTTCCCAATTTTCACATATACTCTTTTCAATGCCGGAGAGAGAGAAAGAGAGCGGTGGGGGCATTTTCAATGAATTCTGGCCCCTACATATTAGTAGTTGTGTTTTTTGTCTGTCTCTCTGAGAAAATACATAAATGCAGAAGAATGCACTGAATTCAGTAGCATTATCAAGTGGCCGCTTCTTCTGCATCTGCATGTATTTGAAAGATAATGGTACATATATGTAATAAAAATGATTCATTCTGTCTACAGGCAGCACATTGGAGACATATGGATTTGGGACTTCCTGTAAGTCACTCTCTCTGGCCACCCAGAGTCTCTGTGGCCCAAAGCTTGAGAACTGTGGCGATAGACTGCATCTGCTGGACATGTGTGTTCAGCCCTGTGCAATGCCATTCTCAGCAATGCTACGTGTACTTAGGTGTTTTTGATAAGTGTCTTAAAAAATTATGCCCCAGGCCTTTGAGTCTTCTGATTTTAAGGTATTCTTCCATTCCTCAAACTCTGCCTTACTGTGACACAAACAGATAAATTTATAATTTGGGCCCTGTGCTTTCAGAAAACTCTTCTTCATTTAGACAGACATTTCTACAGTGACTTCCTGGTATGAATATTGGAGGGTACCAGTTATAGTCAGAATAACAGAACTGGCCCTAAACTAGATTTCAGGCAATATGATTTGATTGGCCAACTGCCATCGTTAACTAGCGTCATCCTGCCCCATCTCCATCTAATTCCTAAAACCCCTCAAGCATGTGATCCATCATATCATTTTCTCATTTATGCCAGCACTGGATAATGGCCTAATCTCTCCAGCAGCATTCAGGTTTATTAGAGAAGATGGCATTTACAAAATCATTTCACTGTTTCACTGCAAACACCCTAAACTAGTAGGCATCCTCTTATTATAAACCTTCCTTTTAACAATGGTTTATTACTTGCAATTAAAATCACCCAAAAGACCCAGTAAATGGTTTTCATTTCTTTTCTTAAGTGTTTGGTTAATATTTAGCTGGTGGGTCACTTGGGACTTAGGAAGGAACATTTGAGAGAGTCAAGTTTCCAGTTAGAGAAGGCCAACCTTGCTAGGGATGAGAGCTGTCCAGAGGTGTGTGGTCATCACTACAGCCTAGATGACCATCTGCCAGGCCTGTTGGAAGAGTTACTCCCACACTGGATTTAGAAGTTCCAGAGAAGAGACTTCCTTTGTGGTCCAGTGGTTAAGACCCTCCACTTCCACTTCAGGGGGCCCCGGGTTTGATCCTCGGTTGGGGGAACTAAGATAACAGCATAGCAAGGCAAAAAAAAAAAAAAGAGTTCCAGAGAGAAAATAGGCGGAATACCAAATGTGATCTTCGCTTTCTTGTGTTTTGCATTCAGATGGGCCATTGAAGACAACTTTAGCGGCAACAGTATGCTGTCATCTGGGTATAATGCAGAGATAGTTGAGAGACAGTACGTGAATCTGAGTGAACTCCGGGGGTTGGTGATGGACAGGGAGGCCTGGCGTGCTGCGATTCATGGGGTCGCAAAGAGTTGGACGTGACTGAGCGACTGAACTGAACTGAACTGAATGACTAGGAAAGGGTCTCACTGGCTTTCACTGTAATGGTTTGTTTAAACAAACCAAGATGCAGACACAGGAAAGTTCAGAGTTTATAGCGTGGGACAGAAATCTCTAGTCCATCGCCTGGATGCATATCCTGTTCTTCTAACACATATTAGCTGTGTGTGGTGGGCAAGCTGCTTTACAGTCTAGCCCTCAGTTTGCTCCTAGGAATAACACTAACCTCAACACCCCAGAGCTTTAAAGTCACAGGAGAGGGTGCATCAGAGAGCCAAGCACACCATTTGGTACTTGCCATGTCCTCCAGAAACGTCCTATAGGTTGTAATTGCCTGCGGTAAACATGCATGGGCATATGGCCTCCTAGCAGACACCAGGGTGGGTCTGAGCTGTGCTTTGTTTGCAAAGTTAGCACCCTCTAGGCGCGTTTTCTGATCGATGAAGCCTGGTGCTGGGCACTGGGATACTAGGATGTGTAAGATGCTCACCTTTTGCTGGAAGCCCGAGGAGGAGAGAGCAATGGGGGAAAGACTCAACAGACGACCAAGAGGACTCGACACTAACTCTGACTGTCCCTGAAACTAAGAAGGAACAGAAAAGGAAGCTCCAGCCTCTGCCCTGATTTGTAATGCTGACTATCTGAGCAGAGACCAGGGTCCAGCACTCCCACCTCCATTGCCATGACATGAGAGAGGCTAGAAAGCTGTGCAGGAGCTGAGGCACTGGCTCAGTCACAGTGAGCCCGTTGGAGGAGACCTGGCTGAAGGTCCTCCTGTTTCTGAGTTTCCACACCTCGTGACCTTTAACAGTATCCCAAAGAAAATCAGATCCACCTTAAAGAATAGCATAGATTGTTTAATTTGGGGAATATTGTCTCTCCTGGCTTAAGCAGAGATAATATAAACCTGTGACTCTGCTGTAGCCCTGTTTAGGAGAGAGACTTGAAACCTGGGATGGAGAGAAGGCGTCCTACCAGAGAAAGCCCTCTTGTGGGTTTTGGAATCACAGAATGTGTCTGCTCTATTGCAAGGGAAGTTGAAGACCTAATCTGGGCCTTGCTTTGCAGTTGGACAAAGAGAGGCCAGAAAGCACAGGGAGCTGACTGAGGCCACAGAGCGCTTCGTAGCAGAGCCCAGGCTAGACTGGTGGTGGTGTCCTCCTGTCCAGGACCTGGCCCCGTGATCCCACCGTCTCCTCATGCAGCATCCACACTAATGCACAGTCCATGCTGCAGCTCCCAGCAAAGCCCTTTATGCACCATAAACACTTCCTGTCTGTGCCCTGGCAGGACTCACCATCTAAAGCAGGCAACTGGGAAACTGAGGAGCCCTCCAGTACGGGGCCTGTAGTTTAGTCTTATTTTCCAGTGTGTATAGACAGGAATGATTTAAGAAAACAAGAAAAGCACAAGCCAGATGCCCAAATTAAAACACTAAATTTTCTTGGAGTTTATGTGCTTTATGTGCTCCAAGCAATGTAAATAAAGGTGAGGCCTGGGCCCCTCTGTCCATTAATCAGCTTCAGTCACAGGCTCACTCCTCTGGTTTGTTTAGGGATTTCAGCCCTTCACCCACACCTCTTGGCATTTCTGAGATACCAGGGGGAGGGTTCCATTTGTCATCCTGATTGTCCTCCCCTGGGTTCCTTGGAGTGGTAATCTCAGTGTTGCCTTTTGCATGAAATATTAAGTTCAGGGATAGAACCAGGGCATTTCAATGCAGGCAGGATACACTTGGGAAGGCTGGTTTTCTGCCCCCGTGGCTTCATTTGCATTTATTTTGCTCCCAACCGTTTGTAATAGAGTGGTGGGTGTCCATCAAATAGCTATTAACTCTTCAGCCAGCTCCTCAGAGGGCTCTTGCAGCTGCCTCTTACAAGTTCGGGGGATAAGATGGCTCGTGCCCTCGGGCATTCCACTGGTGTCAGGAGCCACTGTGGATGTTAGAACTCCCCATTTTGCTTCTCTTTAGTCTCTCAAGTACGCCGCAGAACAACAGCCTTGTTTCTATGGCTACATTCCTTCATCTGGACTCTGATTCCTGAGTTTAACCACCCAATCCAGTACCTCCTAGCATGTCATCTTGTTGGTTCACATAACATCTATGTAACAGGGCTGATAATAGCTTGTACCATATAGGATTTTTATAAAGATTAAGTGGGTTCATATAAGTGAAGTCCTGTGTTAAGTACTTGGCACACACGTGCTAAAGATTCCGTAAATATCACTGTGAGTTTTTAAGACGATGGCCCAAAGTCTCTCCCACTGAAGACCTTTAGGACCAAAGGGTGACTTCTTTTGAAAGCAACAACAAAAATCATTTAAGGAGGGGCTAGTTTAAGTAGGAATCTTGGCATATCAAATACAAATCCCAGGATTTCTGAAGGCTTAATGTCCTCATTTATTCTGTGGTTTGATCTATGAGGTTGCCCATTTGGTGGTGGCAGAAGGGACTCTCTGCGTGCCCGCTGCGCTCTGCGAAGTCGTGCATCATCCTCCCCAGGAGAGGGAGCCCCACTGACTGGCTCACAGACCCAGAGTTAAATTCTGCATTATTTTTTCTCTTTATAGCTTGCCTGCTGATATTTCAAGCTCTTGTTATGAAGCAAAGAAAGTCGTTAAGTGCTGAGAGGTGGCGGCTGCATCTACTGCTGTCTTCTCTCTCGTTGGTCAGTTTTACTTGGGCTGCATGATTGGGTTTGTAAGGTGGATGGCCCATGTCCATGAAAACATGATGGAATGTGGCCCTGCCATGTCCTAGTGAGGATTTGACACAGGAAGTACTTGATCCCCTTCTGCCTCCATTTGGTTGCAAGACTGGCAAATCACTTTCATGTCTGAGTCCCATTTCCCCCATCAGTAAAGTGAGAGGAACAGAGCAGTTGGATCATTAACTTCCTTTAACGTGTACCTTTCTTGGGCATGTGCTGGTGTGCAGGTCCTGTGCTGGGCAGAGGGAAGAGGATGACGAAGGGGATAATAATGACACTAATGTTTACCGGGTGCTCGGGAGGGACAAGATGTTGTTCTCAAAGTTGTCTGTGTATTTCTGTGTTTAATCCTCACATCAAACATTATTATTAGCCCTCTTTTTACCAATGAAGTGACGGAGGCACAAAGTGGTTAAATAATGTGTCCATCCTCACACAGCTCTGGTGGCTCAGATGGTAAAGAATCTACCTGCCAATGCAGGAGACCTGGGTTTGATCCCTGGGTTGGGAAGATCCCCTGGATAAGGGAATGGCTACCCACTCCAGTATTCTTGCCCAGAGAATCCCATGGACAGAGGAACCAGACAGTCTGCAGAGTCACAAAGAGTCGGACATGACTGAGCAACTAACATTTTTTCCCTTTCACACAGCAGGTAGAGTTATGATATGAATGGTGGCCCAGTGACTCCAAAGCCTATATTTTTAACCAGCACTAAGTGCTCCATTCTTGCCTGAAACCATACGTTATGATGAGTAATATACTCTGTGATGAGGACCATGGTAGTCGTACCTGCAGGGTATGTAAAAGTGTCGACAGGGGACACTTCTCTGAGGAGCTCAGTGGCAGACATCCCAGGAGGCTGTGCTTGAGTTGAGTCCTGAAAGACAAGTGGCTCTTCTCTTTGCACAGAAAGTGGGGGGGGGGTGGGGAGCTCTGGGCAGGGCTTCCTTAAGGATGAAAGATGCGGCAGGGTGACACACGGCTCAGCAGGGAACAGCCACACTCCAGGTCTAGGTGTGATGGGAAAAGTAAGTAGTGGGAGTTGAGAGAGAACAAGAGTGTGTAAGGCGGAGAGGCTAGATTTGGAAGGTTCTTGTAAACCAAGATAAAGAATCTGGATTTTACCCAGGTACAATGAGAAAGGCATTAAATCATTTTTTATTATGATAAAATATACATAGCCCACAGTTTATTATTTCAACCATTTAAAAGTGTGCAATTTAGTGGTATTAAGTACATTGACAGTGTTGTGTAATCATCACCGATGTCTAGTTCCAAAACTTTCTTATCCAACTTGAAAAGATACTCTGTGCTCCATTAAGTAGACACTCACCTTACCTACCCTCAACTCATGGCAAACATCTGTCTGCTTTCTGTCTCTGTGGATTTGCCTTTTCTGATCACTTCCTATAAATAGAAACATAAAGCACATGACCTTTTGTGCCGAGCATATTTCACTTAGCATCCTGTTTTCAAGATTCACTCACATTGTGGCATGTGTCAGAATTTTATTCTTTTTCATGCCAAATAATATTGTTTGGATATGCATTGGAAGGACTGTTGCTGAAACCAAAGCTCCAATACTTTGGCCACCAGATGCAAAGAGCGGACTCATTGGAAAAGACCCTGATGCTTTAAGGCAGATTGGACGGAAAGATTGAAGGCAAAAGGAAAGATTGAAAGAGGTGGCAGAGGCTGAGATGATTAGACAGCATCACTGACTCAATGGACATGAATTTGAGCAAACTCCAGGAGACAGTGAAGAACAGGGGAGCCTGGCGTGCTGCCGTCCGTGGGGTCACAAAGAGTCGGACACGACTTAGCGACTGAACAGTAACAACAGATGCCACATTTTATTTATCCATCCATCATTTGATGGACGTTTGAGTTGTTTTTACTTTTTGGCTGTTGCAGATAGTACCACTGAATTATTTTAAGTTTTGGCCTCAGCTCAGCTCCTCAGGGAGAAGGCAATGGCACCCCACTCCAATATTCGTGCCTGGAAACTCCCATGGACGAAGGAGCCCAGTAGGCTGCAGTCCAGGGGGTCTCGAAGAGTCAGACACGACTGAGTGACTTCACTTTGACTTTTCACTTTCATGCATTGGAGAAGGAAATGGCAACCCACTTCAGTGTTCTTGCCTGGAGAATCCCAGGGATGGGGAAGCCTGGTGGGCTGCTGTCTCTGGGGTCACACAGAGTCGGACACAACTGAAGCGACTTAGCAGCAGCAGCAGCTCCTCAGATCAATTTACTGTAACCCTCACCCCATTAAGTGTCAGTTTGCCCATCTGTATTATGGTAAGATCCACGTATATATTCGTATGTCTATATTTGTATGTATGCTTTTCCAAAAGTGTGCCATCTGCCTCTCTCTGAATTATAAGTGTACGGGAAAATTAGATAACTTTGAAATTCTTGGAAGCTCCAAAAATTCTATTTAAATTGAAAGTTTCCTCAGGCGTAAAATGGGAGTGATAAGAGCACCCACTTGTGAGAGTTGCTGAGGTTATTAAGTGTGTGCATTTATGGGAGGCATGGATAACAGTGTGCAGCATAGCGGAAGTACCCCGTGAATGTTGGTTGTGATCATTACTGTAATTATCACCACTGTTATTATTGGCAAAATATCCACTTTGCCCGCCCCATGTTCTCTGGGCTGCGGGAAGCTGGGATGGGTTTTCTGGGTCTCGGCCAGTCCACGAAGGAGCCCTGCTGTGCAGATTTTGGATGCATGTTGTCAGAGGAGACTTGTGACTGTGTAACTGCGGAAACTTTCCTCTTCTTTCTGCCTGTTCTTTCTAAAATATTTGTAGAGCCCCTGGTATGGGACATCGCTGTGCCCCATAGTGGAGGTAGGCAGTAGTTAGGATCTAAATCTTTATTTAGGATGGTTGGAAGCTAGCATTTATGGCAACAAACAGTGACAAGCCCAGGCTGCTGAGCGAGTGGCCTGAAATTGAGTCCTCGCCTCACTGCTTGCTTGCTGCATACAGTCGGCAAGTTCTTTAAGCTCCCTGATTTTCCCCATCTGTAAAATGGCACAATACAGTAGAGTCTAGCTCAGTGCGAGGTTGGAATGCGAGCTGAAGGCATGGTTGTTTGGTAGTGCTTGGCACCTAATAGGCTCTTCACTCATATCTTTTGAAAAGAAGAGAAAACATTATGTGCACAAATTACGTACTGCAAATTGGAAAGGAATACAAGAGAAGCTTCAGCATCCTTTAGAATTTCAAAGAAGAGCGATATCTCTGGCTGAAATGGACTGTGAAAATCTGATTTGGAACCTTGTGAAGAGAGCACACCAGCTCTAACTTTTCAGTGCTTATCATGTTCCAGGTATTGTGCTAAGCACCTTTAATTTTTATTATACTTGCCTACCTACCTACCAAGTGGTGTCCTTTGTTGGGGTGGATTACATTTTTAAACCTCTCAGTCCTGTGAGGCATTGTTGCTATTGCTCAGGCACTAAGTCCTGTCTGACTCTTTGCAACCCCATGGACTACAGCACTCCAGGCTCCCTTATCCTCCACGGTCTCCCGGAGTTTGCGCAAATTTTTGTCCTATTGAGTTGGCAATGCTATCTAAGCATCTCATCCTCTACCACCCTTCTCTTCAGTCTTCTCAGCATCAGGGTCTTTTCCAAGGAGTTTCCTCTTTACATCAGGTGGCCAAAGTATTGGAGCTTCAGCTTTAACATCAGTCCTTCCAGTGAATATTCAGGGTTGATTTCCTTTAGGACTGACTGGTTTGATCTCCTTGCAGTCCAAGGATTTGAATTTGAGAGCACCACAATTCTAAAGCATCAATTCTTTGGCGCTCAGTCTTCTTTATGGTCCAACTCTTGCATTGATTATCCTTGGTTTGTAGAGGCTAAGGCCTTGCCCAAGGTCACCTAGCATAGAAATGCTGCCTGCCTAGAGTACCCCCTAGCATGTGACCTGGAAGCAAACCTCAGTGCCAGGTGGGTAATTCCTGCCAGGAAGATGCTTTGGTATAGATAAGCCATTGATGAAACCTCATTCTGTGAGGAATTTAAATTGAAAGTAAATTTGCATTTTGTGAGTGTACAGCACCACAGATTCAAAAGAAATAGGCCAAGAAGCATGTAGGGTGGCAGGAGCTAGCTGGATACCAAGTGGGTAAGAGGCTTTGGAGTTAAACTATTGTGAGTTCAAGTCCCAGCCTTGGCTCTTACTGTGTGTGACCTTGAGCAAAGTACATAATCTCACTGAATCTCACTCAGTTTTGTCATCATTAAAATGAAAATAATAATAGTACCTGCATTTTGGGGGTTGTTGTGAGGATGCTAGGAGACAAAGCACGTAAAAAAATCTCTCAGGGAGCCCCTCTCACTTACTAAACTTCAGTGAAAGGGTCTTTATCATCATCAGTATGGCAGTTCGGTGGCATAGATGAGTCTTCATCACCTCTGCCTGTCCTGAAAGCTGGAGCCATCCTAACAGCCTGTCTGTGCAGGAACTTCCTTGCTGGCCTGGAGAAGGACCACAGAGCAGATGGGCAGCTGCACATCTTGGGGCACACTTTCCCCTTTGACCTCCCCAGGGAGCTGCCGAGTGAAAAGGCAGTTACTAGAGATGGAGGCTGAATCCTTTGTGCACTGGTCCACCTGGGACTGGACCAAGGCCTCCCAAGTCATTTGTCATCTGCTAATGGGGCTAATCAGTGGCTGGAGGGTGGAAGGAGGGGGGCTACTGCATGTGGCAACTAGGCCCTCGCCAGGGTCTTCAGGGTGACTCTGCTACAGGTGTATTTTTTTTCTCAAAAATATATTCTGCCTTTCACAGATTTGTGTTGCTTCTGAATGCAGAAAGCACATGTATTTAATCCACATGCTCATTTAAGTGGAGTTCCAACTCTCCTAACTTCTGTTGTGCCTCTAGCCTTCTCTGGTTTGCAAAACAAGGAAGTATTAGGAATCACTGGGGTGTCTCCTCCCTAACTACCTCTTTTTTCTTAAAAAATATTGACCACACCCCACAGCATGTGGGACCTAAGTTCTCTGACCAGGGATTGAACCCGTGTCTCCTGCATTAGAAGATGGAGTCTTAGACGACCAAGGAAGTCCCCTAACCTCTGAGGACAACATTGGCTCCCAGAGGCCTCTTTGCAGACTGGGCTGTGTGAGTCTGCAAATCCCAAGGAACTTTAGGAAGCCTGGACTCCCTCCGTAGGCAGAGCATGAAGTGTGGGGGCACAGGGACCAGAATCTTCCAACCTTGTCCATTGTTAGACCATCAGCTAACAAGTCAGCATCTCCCCTCCCTGGCATCAAAGGGGCAATTTTAGAAGAAGAATGCACAGGTTTGTTTCCTCCTTTTCCTCATGAGCTTCCTGAGGTCAGATATGCTTCTGACTTCTTTTGAAATCCTGTGTGTGTGTGTGTGTGTGTGTGTGTGTGTGTATTCAGTCATGTCCCACTCTTTGCAACCCCATGGACTGTAGCCTGCCAGGCTTTTCTGTCCATGGAATTCTCCAGGCAAGAATACTGGAGTGAGAACCAGTGGGCATTTAATAGATGTTGACTAATCAAAAGTCTCTAAAAGTGAACCTGCTGAGATTCCATCTTGAGAGGGGGAGACTATTTAATTGGAAATAATGTGTTTAATATTAGGCCTCCATGGGCCATTAAAAAAAACAACCCACAACAGGAACTTCTATGGTGGTCCAGTGTTTAGGAATCTGTCTTCCAGTGCAGAGGATGTGGGTTCAATCCCTGGTGAGGAAACTAAGACCCCACATGCTGTCGTTGTTCAGTCAGTCAGTCATGTCCGACTCTTTGTAACCCCATGGACCTGCAGCATGCCAGGCTTTTCTGTCCTTCACTATCTCCCAGAGTTTGCTCAAACTCATGTTCATTGAGTCAGTAATGCCATCCAGCCATGTCATCCTCAGTCACCCCCTTCTTCTCCTGCCCTCAATCTTTTCAGCATCAGGGTCTTTTGCAGTGAGTCAGCTCTTCACATCAGGTGGCCAAAATATTGGATCTTCAGCTTCAACATCAGTCCCTCCAAGGAATATACAGGGTTGATTTCCTCTAGGATTGACTGGTTTGATCTCCTTGCAGTTCAAGGGACGCTGAAGAGTCTTCCCGAGCATCACAGTTTGAAAGCATCAGTTCTTCGGTGTCCCACATCATGAGGGGCACCTAAGCCCTTGAGCCACAGCTAGAGAAGCCTGCCTGCTGAAATAAAGAACTAGCACAGCCAAAAAGAAATAAAATAAAGAATAACTCTAAAAAATCTCACCTTAATGATAAACGGTATTATGCTTAGCAAAATAAGGTATCTTTGAGATTTCTTATGCTTTTGTAAACTGTTAATACCTGTCAGAATCTCCTCTTACCCACCTTTAAGCCAGACCTGAAATGAAATTCAAATCCTGCATTGATTTAGTCATTCTGATTCATCTCGTAATAGGGGCGTTTGGAATCTAGCTAACCTAGTTCAAATCCTGATTCTGTTACTTAAAATGCTCTACCACTGAGCTATACTCCCCACTGACTCTGTTATTTAAAAAACTGTATGACCTTAAAAAGTTTGCTTAACTTCTTAGAATACCAGTTTTTAAATATATATATTTTTAATTACCAAACAAAAGTTTTGAGGACTCAACAAAAGCCCATGGACCATGCATGGCCAAACAGTGTGCCTTTGATAGCTAAGGACTCGGTAAAGAGAGCTCATTCATTTGTTCAACAGCCTTTTATTAAGTCCTTCCCATGTGGTAAATCAACCTTGAATATTCACTGGAAGGACTGATGCTGAAGCTGAAGCTCCAGTACTTTGGCCACCTAATGTGAAGAGCCAACTCATTGGAAAAGACCCTGATGCTGAGAAAGATTGAGGGCAGGAGGAGAAGAGGGTGACAGAGGATGAGATGGATGGCATCGCCAACTCAATAGATATGAGTTTGAGCAAACTCTTGAGATAGTGAAGGACCTGAAAGCCTGGCGTGCCGCAGTCCATGGGGTCACAAAGAGTGGGACACGATTTAGTGATTAAACAACAATAATATGTGAATGTGATCTGGCCCCGGCCTGCAAAGAGTTTATACGCTAGTGGTGACGCTTATGGCTTTGTGGTGATGAACACCGTCAATTCAGCCTTTGTGAGAACCAGTGGGCATTTAATAGATGTTGACTAATCAAAAGTCTCTAAAAGTGAACCTGCTGAGATTCCATCTTGAGAGGGGGAGACTATTTAATTGGAAATAATGTGTTTAATATTAGGCCTCCATGGGCCATTAAAAAAAACAACCCACAACAGGAACTTCTATGGTGGTCCAGTGTTTAGGAATCTGTCTTCCAGTGCAGAGGATGTGGGTTCAATCCCTGGTGAGGAAACTAAGACCCCACATGCTGTCGTTGTTCAGTCAGTCAGTCATGTCCGACTCTTTGTAACCCCATGGACCTGCAGCATGCCAGGCTTTTCTGTCCTTCACTATCTCCCAGAGTTTGCTCAAACTCATGTTCATTGAGTCAGTAATGCCATCCAGCCATGTCATCCTCAGTCACCCCCTTCTTCTCCTGCCCTCAATCTTTTCAGCATCAGGGTCTTTTGCAGTGAGTCAGCTCTTCACATCAGGTGGCCAAAATATTGGATCTTCAGCTTCAACATCAGTCCCTCCAAGGAATATACAGGGTTGATTTCCTCTAGGATTGACTGGTTTGATCTCCTTGCAGTTCAAGGGACTCTGAAGAGTCTTCCCGAGCATCACAGTTTGAAAGCATCAGTTCTTCGGTGTCCCACATCATGAGGGGCACCTAAGCCCTTGAGCCACAGCTAGAGAAGCCTGCCTGCTGAAATAAAGAACTAGCACAGCCAAAAAGAAATAAAATAAAGAATAACTCTAAAAAATCTCACCTTAATGATAAACGGTATTATGCTTAGCAAAATAAGGTATCTTTGAGATTTCTTATGCTTTTGTAAACTGTTAATACCTGTCAGAATCTCCTCTTACCCACCTTTAAGCCAGACCTGAAATGAAATTCAAATCCTGCATTGATTTAGTCATTCTGATTCATCTCGTAATAGGGGCGTTTGGAATCTAGCTAACCTAGTTCAAATCCTGATTCTGTTACTTAAAATGCTCTACCACTGAGCTATACTCCCCACTGACTCTGTTATTTAAAAAACTGTATGACCTTAAAAAGTTTGCTTAACTTCTTAGAATACCAGTTTTTAAATATATATATTTTTAATTACCAAACAAAAGTTTTGAGGACTCAACAAAAGCCCATGGACCATGCATGGCCAAACAGTGTGCCTTTGATAGCTAAGGACTCGGTAAAGAGAGCTCATTCATTTGTTCAACAGCCTTTTATTAAGTCCTTCCCATGTGGTAAATCAACCTTGAATATTCACTGGAAGGACTGATGCTGAAGCTGAAGCTCCAGTACTTTGGCCACCTAATGTGAAGAGCCAACTCATTGGAAAAGACCCTGATGCTGAGAAAGATTGAGGGCAGGAGGAGAAGAGGGTGACAGAGGATGAGATGGATGGCATCGCCAACTCAATAGATATGAGTTTGAGCAAACTCTTGAGATAGTGAAGGACCTGAAAGCCTGGCGTGCCGCAGTCCATGGGGTCACAAAGAGTGGGACACGATTTAGTGATTAAACAACAATAATATGTGAATGTGATCTGGCCCCGGCCTGCAAAGAGTTTATACGCTAGTGGTGACGCTTATGGCTTTGTGGTGATGAACACCGTCAATTCAGCCTTTCACTGGAACTTTGCTTTTTATGGTGGGTTAGTGACCCAGGAGAGAAAGTCCTTTCCCTCAGCTCACTCCTCTCACCTACCCCCACCCCTCACCCTCACTCTCACCAGACATTACCCAAAACTTCACCTGAACAAGCAGGAACAACATTTAGTTTTTGATGAGGTGATGTCTGGTTTTTTTAATTAAATATCACAGGTAAATTGCTGGCCCATGCCAGAAACCAAAATGCAGGCATCACTGTCATTTCTAAGAGACCTGCATGAGCCCAGCCCGTGTTACCTGGAGGATGCTCTGCACCGTCAGGTAGTAATCATGGAAGGAATTAGCAGCAGCTCCCCATGTGCGATGAGCAGTACTTTATTAGGCCTTCTCTGCTTTCCCCTTGAGGGTGTTTTCTGCCTGTGTTGAATTTCTTTAAGCATCTACACATAGTTCAGAGGGTAATACCATTAATTAGACCAACAAGGTAATGTAATGACAAGGGACAAGCCTTCACCATATACTAGATTTACCCCTGATTAACAGAGCAGCACCCCTCCTCCCCCAGTCACACAGCCTCCCTTCATACCATCTGAGGATAATGCTCCGATTATAATTAAAACCAGGGAAGAAATTTCACTCTTCCCCGCAAGTGGAAAATGAACAGTTTAAAAGCAGAGGACCAAACTAATCACTTTGAGAAGTCAAAGAAACATCCCGGAAAAAAAAAAAAAAAAAATCCAAAGAGGCTTGACTTATAATTAGCAGCTAAAAGATTTCCAGTGATATTTCATCGATCTTTGTTTAACAAAAAAAAAAATTAAGATTATTTTGACAAGATGGAGTTTTGACTGAAGTCAGGGAAAGCTAAAAGTGTTCCTTTAAAATGTAATTATGTGAAATTTCAATTATCATCCTCCTTTTCAAAAGTCTCTCCACTTGGCAGGCAATTAATCGACATGAAAGAGGGCGGGAGGTTGACACAGTGTACAGTGTGACTTCCTCCCAGGGACAGACATGCTCGCTCTCGTGTGCTGTTTTCAGCTAACTTGGAAATGAGAGGGCATGGGGTGGGGACGGTCATTTGAGCTGGCCAAGCAATCTAAATGTTTTCTCCCTGGCTGCACTCGTATTCGTACCTAGACATCTACTGGTGTTTCACCTTTCAGGGGCCCCAAGAGTTTCTGAGAGATATTTGATATGTCATCGAGTTAGGTCCAGATGCCATTCTCTGAGCATAGCCTTGAGCAGGAAGGGCTGACTGTACTCTTAAGAACTGTTCTGTTGCTGATCGTACCTGGTGGAGCAGAAGAATGAAAATGCCAGCCAATCGGACTGAGCCCTGCTGGGAGCGAGCAAGTGCCATTAGAGGCCTTTCATTCTGCCCTGCTCCTCTCCTGCTGTCTGTACACGTTCTCCTGAATTAATGACTTCGGGCTGTCAATCAAGGGGCACCATTATTCAGATTCATCTGAGTTTCGATTCTGATACCTTCGCTAAGTGCTAAGCTAGGATGAAAATATAAAGCTTCAGCCATTAGCCAGAAAAGCTAGTCATCAGCCTAACAGCTTGCTTTTGTAGAACAATTAACTTTGCACTCCTGCGGACGCAACATCATTGACACAAATTCCTACAACTGTGGACTGTGCCTGTTTGGCGGATAAGACAGTGGAGGTCCAAAGGGTCAAGCGACTTGTCCAAGGGCACTGGGGTTCCTGAGCGTGAGCCAGGCTTGGCTTTTCCAGGGGTGCCGCCTGGCTGGGGTCAAAGTATCTCTCTCCACTGGTCCCCCTGCAATAGCACCTCCACCCTGTTGTCCTGTCTCGCCTCTCCAAGCTGCTGCCCAGAAGGGCCTTCTTTTTTAATATGTATGTATATATATATTTTCTTGATCAGAAGATAATTGCTTTACAATATTATGTTGGTTTCTGCCATACACCAACATGAATCAGTCATAGGTATACATATGTCTCTTCCCTCTTGAACCTCCTTCCCACCTCCTATCCCATCCCACCCTTTACGGTGTCACAGAGTGTCGGATTTGAGCACACGGCATCTTCCAGCAAATTTCCACCTGCTATCTAATTTTACATACGGTAATGCACGTGGGTCAATGTTGCTCATTCAGTTCTTCCCACCCTCCTAAGGGCCTTCTGAAATTTAAGTCTTTCTGTATGATTCTGCTTTAGAAACCCTGTCTGTGGCTCTTTGGGCACTCTAGGGTCTGCCCCCTGCCTCCCTCCTGGCTTTCATTTCTTCCCTTTCTCACTGATGGCCTGCATTCCAGCCATGCCATCATTCTCTAAGCCTCTCTCGGACTTCTCAAAGCTGGTCATGCTGCTTGCAACCCTCTTTTCTGTTCTTCATTTAAAGCTCCACTGACCCTGAAGGGCCACCTCCGGCAGGCTTGCCAAGCTCTCTTGGAGACTGTGCTCCCATGACACTTCTCTTATCATGACTCTCAGGAATTCTATATTGAGCACCTACTGTGTTCTGGGTGCTGTTGGAGGCCCTGGGGAGAAAGCAGTGAACAGACGGACAAGTAGGGGAAAGATAATAAACATATGTATCAGTGATATGTCTGGTGATGCTAAGGAAAATAAGCAGGCCACAGGAGACAGGGAATGAGAGTGGGGAGGGGGGCTCGTTCAGGTTGGGGATGGCCTGTGCAGAGAGCAGGAAGGAAAGCAAGAAGTGAGCCCTGGAGACCAGCATCTGAGCAGAAGGAAGAGCAGGGGCAAAGGCCTGTGAGGCTGCAACCACTTTGGGTGTCTGAGATTTGCAAGAAGGCTGGTGTAGCTGGAGCTCAGCATGTTAGTGGGGGCCAGGAGGAGGGGGTGGGGTGGGGTGGAAAGGTCAGTAAGAGACAGTATCGGAGGAGAAGCTGGGCCAGAGCATACAGAGTGGATGAGAATGTGGGAAGCCTGAGGAGGTGTTTCTGCACAGGCAGACCTGGCACAGTCGACTCGGGGTTTCCAGGCTTCACCCTTCCCTCCCCTTGTGTTGCTGTTGATTGAATCTGCTCTATTTCTTGCCGCGCCATAAGCTCTGTGAAAGCAGGGGCTGTGCGTGGTTTGATTGCTGGTCTATCCTTAGGGTTTAGCACACTCCTGCCTCTGAGGCACTGGCGACCCACTCCAGTACTCTTGCCTGGAAAATCCCATGGATGGAGGAGCCTGGTAGGCTGCAGTCCACGGGGTCGCGAAGAGTCGGAGACGACTGAGCGACCTCACTTTCACTTTTCACTTCCATGCGTTTGGAGAAGGAAATGGCAGCCCACTCCAGTGTTCTTGCTTGGAGAATCCCAGGGACGGGGGAGCCTGGTGGGCTGCCGTCTATGGGGTCACACAGAGTCGGACACGACTGCAGCAACTTTGCAGCGGCAGCAGCAGTGCCTCTGAGAAGATGCCTACTAAGTATGTGTACAGAGGTTCCCCCCGCAGCTTGCTCCCTCCAAGACTACACAGCCATTGACAGAGCAGAGGACAGGGTATTTGAGTTCTGTGTAGGGTGATCACCCTCCTCAAAAACCAACCATCCAGAAAGCAGCTCCACTCCCAGGCCTGGCATTGCTGTGGGCACCCAGGTGCCTTGGGAGCAGGCCGTGCTTAGGGGGTGCCAGTGTGTTCTCTGCTCATCAGGCTCCTCCTCAGCCTTAGGGTTACATGCAAATACAGATGCTGCTTTCAACAGCTGATGACAGTGTCTGCTGTTCTTCAGCGTCTCAGTCGTGTCCAGCTCTTTGTGACCCTGTGAACGGCAGCACGCCAGGCTTCTCTGTCCATCACTGTCTTCCTGAATTTGCTCAAACTCATGTCCATTGAGTCGGTGTTGCCATCCCATCATCTTATCCTCTGTTGCCCTCTTTCTTCCTGTCCTCAATCTTTCCCAGCATCAGGGTCTTTTCCAGTGAGTCAGCTCTTCCCATCAGGTGGCCACAGTATTTGGAGCTTCAACTTCAGCATCAGTCCATCCAATGAATATTCAGGGTTGATTTTCTTTAGGATTGACTGGTTTGATCTCCTTGAAGTCCTAGGGGCTCTCAAGAGTCTTCTCCAACACCACAGTCTGAAAGCATTGTTCTTCGGCACCTAGCCTTCTTTATGGTCCGGCTCTTATGTCCATACAGACTACTGGAAAAACCATAGATGGACTAGACGGACCTTTGTCAGCGAAGTGATGTCTCTGCTTTTTAACGTGCTGCCTAGGCTTGTCATAGCTTTTCTTCCAAGGAGCAAGCGTCTTTTAATTTCGTGGCTGCTGTCACCATCTGCATTGAGCATGGGCAAGATAAATATGACACGTTCTCTCTCTTCCGCTGTCTCTCCAACTGACTGACTTTCTCGCACTCTCCTCCACTCGGGAACAGATTTGGGGGCTGCTCTGACGTTATCGTCTTGACTTGGTATGGAGCCTCCTGCCCCCACTGCTATGGAAAATGACAAAGAACACCTGGCCTGCTGCTCCTACTGCCAGGGAGTGAGGGGGGATTCAGGGTCAGCTCTGAGTGCCATGTGTGCGTATGGGTTCTGTGGGTTTGTTTGAAAAGACGACCTTTTGTTGGTGGAGTAATTTTAGTTTTAGTTGGCACCGGAGACAAAGCAGTCTTTCAACACACCCGCAGCTTATAGGCGGCCAGGACTTTTTTCAATGAGATTGCTGGAAATTTGCCAAGTCGTTTGGGGCCTGTAAATTAGGCCTTGTTTAAAAATTTAGATAAAGCCCAATGTGAGAGAGAAATGCTTTCATAACATTAAATGTGAATTACACTGAAAACCCCTTTCAAGTTAAATGGAACCGTTCTCTGGAAGCCCAGAGACATGAAATGCTTCAAATGTCAAAAGAGTTTTCATTTATTGTCCCAAGTGAAACGAAGGCATTTTATGTGGTTTAATAGTTCAGATGCACATGTAAATGGAATTCACTTGGAGAATGCCGGGGCTGCTTCGGAATCTATTTTCACAAACCTGCCTGATTTCATCTCCACAGTAACCGTACAAGGGGTGGGTCCCAGCGTCCCTGTATCAGAGATAAGAAGAGCCTTTCCCATCAACTGCATTCTTGCCACCAACCTGTAAAACTGGAAGTACTGTCACATTTTAAACGTTCATCTTAAAGGCAGCGGTCATTGAACCATCTGGAGAGATCTCACGGAAAACCAGTGAAAGGCGTTCTTGGTGTTGGCATCTGTTTGTTGTGGGCTTCCCAAATGGCTCAACCGGGTAAAGAATCTGCCTGCAATGCAAGAAACAATAGGAGACGTGGGTTTGATTCCTGGGTTGGGAAAATCCCTCAGAAAAGGAAATGGCAACCCACTCCAGTATCCTTGCCTGAAAAGTCCCATGGACAGAGGAGCCTGGTCGGTCACAGTCTGTGGGGTTGCAAAGAGTCTGACATGCCTGAGGGACTAAGCACAGTGCACGTCGATCTGAAGGCCACCCTTATGTGCTTGTTTTTATCTGACATTGTCGGAAGCATCTCCTTTCTCTGAGAGATTTCTCTGTGCATTGGTTTGTCTTATTCACTGCTGCTCTCCACCAGAGCCCCCATCTCTGTAGGCTGGTCCCTTTAATGTACAACTGTGTTACTTATGATGTGGTTAAGTTGCAAAGAATAGAAATTCCAAGTGAAGCTGACTGCAATGGCGAGGGTCTCCCATGGTTGAAAACCTTATTGGCTGTGTGCCCTTCTTGCATGCCCGATGCCCCAGCCTGACTAGGGTGACCCAGCCTCCAGAGTGCAGATTCTGTTGTCTATAGAGGTCTTTTCCCTTCCTGTTCCCAGATGGCTGCCACTGGCCCCAAGAAACCTTGCCTCCTTGCTCATACCCAGTGGGTAAGAGCTAACTCTGTCCAGTCTTTGAGAAAAAGTCCCAGACTCAGGTCTGAGTGGATCAGTTGGATCATATGCCTACCTCTGATGCATTCCCTGAAGCAGAGGCAGGGGCACGGGTGAGGGAGGTTATGCCTTGTTATGCTGTTTACTTCCCTTGTGGCTCAGATGGTAAAGAATCGGCATGCAGTGCAGGAGACGAGTTTGATCCCTGGGTCAGGAAGATCCCCTTGAGAAGGGAATGGCAACCCACTGCAGTATTCTTGCCTGGAGAATCCCATGGACAGAGGAGCCATGAGGTCGCAAAGAGTCGGACAAGACTGAATGACTAATACTTGCCCTTTCATGCAGTTTGCTTAGACCCAAGCCACATGCTGCGGACCCAGAGCTGGCGTAAATCCAGTGACCAGCTGGTTAAGTGTGTAGCACCTGGCTCTCTAAAAAACAAACAAACAGAAAGTAACAACAACAAACCCACAAAAAGAGAAGTGCAGCATTTGCCAATTCCTGTAGAGTGAATGCTCCTGCCATGGATGATTTTAAGCAATGGATGCAATGCCACTGATGATACTGTTGAAAACAGGAGCTCGCAGTTGGCTCTCAGGCCAGCATGGCACAGCGCTGCTTCCTTTAACATGTGTGGACCACACAGAGGGCAGGATGGATCCTCAAACAAAAAGCAGAGCAAGGGAAAAGGCATGGATTTGGGGCCACTAAAACCCACCCTCCCTAGCTTTCTGCCAATGCTGTGTTCAGACTGGTCCTTCATTGTCCGTCTCTATGCCAACTGCTAGTGTAGTGGACGTTTCTGTGTTTCTCTTCAACACTGTAGATGTGTGTGTGCTTAGTCACTCGGTCGTGTCTGACTCTGTGACCCCATTGACTATAGCCCACCAGACTCCTCTCTCCATGGGATTATCCTGGTAAGAGTATTGGAGTGGGTTGCCATTTCCTCCTTCAGGGGATCTTCCCAACCCAGGTATCGAAACTGACTCCTGCATCTCCTGTACTGGCAGGCAGATTCTCTACCACTGTGCCACCTGGGAAGCCCCAACAGTGTAGACAGTGGGCAGAAAATAACTCAGACTCAATATCCAGGGTCAACCTGGGGCCCTTAAGCAAGTCCTTTAGCTTTTCGCAGTACCCTCAACCATGAAAGATTATAGGAATAACCTCTGCCCCAAAGGGCTATCCGGGGAAGGCAATGGCACCCCACCCCAGTACTCTTGCCTGGAAATCCAATGGACGGAGTAGCCTGGTGGGCTGCAGTCCATGGCGTCGCTAACAGTCGGACAGACTGAGTGACTTCACTTTCACTTTCCTCTTTCATGCATTGGAGAAGGAAATGGCAACCCACTCCAGTATTCTTGCCTGGAGAATCCCAGGGATGGGGGAGCCTGGTGGGCTGCCGTCTATGGGGTCACACAGAGTCGGACACGACTGAAGTGACTTAGCAGCAGCNTTTCTCTTTCATGCATTGGAGAAGGAAATGGCAACCCACTCCAGTATTCTTGCCTGGAGAATCCCAGGGATGGGGGAGCCTGGTGGGCTGCCGTCTATGGGGTCACACAGAGTCGGACACGACTGAAGTGACTTAGCAGCAGCAGCAAAGGGCCATCATGAGGATTCAGTGAGATGCCAAATGTGGCCATGCTTTGAAAACCATAGGATGCTACGTTTTTACCACTGATCCTTGAACAAGCCAGGGGTTAGGGGTGCCAAGCCCTCCCACAGTTGAAAATCTGAGTACTACTGTCTCTGCTTCAGAAACAAAGGAATTGATAACTCACCCAAGGGCAGGATGATAAACCATCTGGGTAGAATCGGGACTTAAGCCCTAGTTCTTTTGATTCCACAGATTGTGATTGCTTGGGCTTCCCAGGTGGTGCAGTGGCAGAGAATACACCTGCCGATGCAGGAGATACAGGAGAGACCGGTTTGGTTCCTATATCACGAAGATCCCCTGGAGGAAGAGATGGCAACCCACTCCAGTATTCTCGCTTGGAAAATGCCATGGACAGAGGATCCTGGTGGGCTGTAGTCCATGGGGTCGCACACAGTTGGACACAACTGAATGCGCATGCATGCTGATTGTGATTGCTAATCAAACAAAACCTTTCCCCGTACTTAAAGATACACAGAGTCAAAATACAGGTACCCTATTAATGGGGAAAAAATCCATGTATGAGTGAATCTGAGCAGCTCAGAGCTGTGTTATTCAAGGGTGGGTTGTACAAATATAAGATGCGTCCATTATTCTTCTCTAATGTATTTTCCACTCCACATGGACCACAGTTTAACACCAGTGTTAATTTAGTCCAGCGGACAGCCATGAACTCTGAAGTCAGACAGGCCTGGGTTCACATTCCAGCACTGCAATTTATGAGCTGTGTGACTACAGGGAAGACGCTTAACCTCTCTGAAACTTTGTTTCCTCATCAGTAAGAAGAGGGATAATAATGCACCTTCTCTGGAAGAGTTGCTGCAAAAAAAAAAAAAATGAATAAGATAAAGCATATAAGGGCACAATAAATGTAAAAGTCATTATTTTATGGCATAATTTCATTAATTCAGCTTCCCTAATGGCTCAGCAGGTAAATAATCCACTGGCAGTGCAGGAGACATAAGAGATGTGGGTTCAATCCCTGGGTTGGGAAGATCCCCTGGAGGAGGAAAATGGCAACTCACTTTATCATTCTTGCCTGAAAAATCCCATGGATAGAGGAGCCCGGAAGGCTACAAGTTCAAGCGGTCAAAAAGAGCTGGACACGACTTAGTGACTTAGCGTGCATGCACACACTAATTACCTACCCCCCCAATCCATTGCTGGTCTGGCTAAAGTCCCCAGTTTTTGTTTGAGATCCAGCTTTCCCTGACTCTTAGGCTCTAAGCTTTGTGAAACATCCTCCATCCTCCCAACCCACCCCCATTCCATATCCTGCTATGCACGTCAAATAGTATAGTTATATCCCCTGACCACCCATATTAGTTTAGAGGTCCAGGCAGAATGAATCTGGGAGCTTCTGTGGAAGTTACTAGGAAGTTGCCCTCTCTGCATTGGGACCTGGAAGACGAAAAGGGTGGAGCTTCTGCCTCCACCTTGCCACCAGGAGGTAAGAGCTGAATGGTATATGAGCCAAGAGATGGTGGAAACTAGCCTACTAGCATCATTTGCACCTGGATCACGTCCCTCATCCTTGGCTATTTCATTAAATTTTATCTTTAAGCTAGTTGGAGCTGGGAATCTAAATCAGTTGCAACCAGAAGAGTCTTGTTTGTTATATCACACCTGGAGAAACTGAGCCTGGGAAAGATCACACAGGCGGGAAGAGGCCACACTGCTGGGAGCGGTGGAGCAGAGAGGAGGTCCGGCCCTCTGGCTCCAGGTCCCGTTTCCTTC
>SJYX01008583.1:22131-74741 GCA_006410675.1 Oreotragus oreotragus | reverse complement strand
TGCAGGATCGGTCTTCAGCTTCTAGCCGGCTGCTGTGGCATGTGCAGTGGGGACGCTGACTCCAGACTGTGCACATCACTTCTCACATCACACTGTGTACTCGAGGGGGAGATGGAGCACATGAGCCTGTGTCCTTGGCTGTTTGGATTTTCCTTAGAAGATTCCCAGGACCAGCTGCCTTGCATTGCCAAGGAAGCTTGTGGATAAAACGAAGCTCTGTGGGTTGGGTCTCTGAAGCTCTCTGCTGTTTTTATAAAGGAAAATGGTGAGAGAGACCTGGGGGTCAACCCTCCTCATATTACACCACAAATTCTCACAAGCATGCCCGGGTTTTTAATAAATGTTATTTTGATTGAATTTAGAAGTTTGGAGATGACAAAGTGACACATTTTCACAGCTCCCTGTCAAACCAAAGCATGATTGCCAAACTGTTAAGTTAAAAGAAAAAAAAAAAAAAAAGACAGGAAAAGGAGCAGCTTTGTGAAGCAACCCTATAGCAATTTCAGGTTTCATGGGGGCTTTGCTATAATTCTCATTCCCCCTCATTATCGCTTCCAGATATACCTCACTTAATGGAGCTGATGCTTTCTGGGGTGGGTGGGGGTGGCACCCCTCCCCTCCCTCAGGAGAATGTTTGTAATAGTGTGATCAGTTAAATCATTTTGAATGCATTCCAGGAGGGGGAGTACTTGTTTTTATTTTAAAGCAAACTTTTATGAAGCATAACATCTCTTTAGCCATTGCTTTTTAAGGGAATTAGATGTAAATCATATTGTAAATAGAAGGATCCTTTTATCAGGGGAAGACTTACCCTGGTTTCTACATGAGAGAAATGCTGTTATGGTAGGCAGGCAGGTTCTTTACCACTAGCAACACCTGGGAAGCCCAAAAGCTAGATTCAGTTCAGTTCAGTTCAGCCGCTCAGTTGGGGTGGGTGGGGGTGGCACCCCTCCCCTCCCTCAGGAGAATGTTTGTAATAGTGTGATCAGTTAAATCATTTTGAATGCATTCCAGGAGGGGGAGTACTTGTTTTTATTTTAAAGCAAACTTTTATGAAGCATAACATCTCTTTAGCCATTGCTTTTTAAGGGAATTAGATGTAAATCATATTGTAAATAGAAGGATCCTTTTATCAGGGGAAGACTTACCCTGGTTTCTACATGAGAGAAATGCTGTTATGGTAGGCAGGCAGGTTCTTTACCACTAGCAACACCTGGGAAGCCCAAAAGCTAGATTCAGTTCAGTTCAGTTCAGCCGCTCAGTCGTGTCCGACTCTGCGACCCCATGAATCGCAGCACGCCAGGCCTGCCTGTCCATCACCAACTCCCGGAGTTTACCCAAACTCACATGCATCGAGTCGGTGATGCCATCCAGCCATCTCATCCTCTGTCGGCCCCTTCTCCTCCTGCCCCCACCCTCTCCCAGCATCAGGGTCTTTCCCAATGAGTCGGCTCTTCACATGAGGTAGCCAAAGTATTAGAGTTTCAGCTTCAGCATCAGTCCTTCCAATGAACACCCAGGACTGATCTCCTTTAGGATGGACTGGTTGGATCTCCTTGCAGTCCAAGGGACTCTCAAGAGTCTTCTCCAGCACCGCATTCAAAAGTATCAATTCTTCGGGGCTCAGCTTTCTTCACAGTCCAACTCTCGCATCCATACGTGACCACTGGAAAAACCATAGCCTTGACTAGATGGACCTTTGTCGGCAAAGTAATGTCTCTGCTTTTGAATATGCTGTCTAGGTTGGTCATAACTTTCCTTCCAAGGAGCAAGCGTCTTTTAATCTCATTAGCGACATACAGATGATGAAGAACTGTCAGTATTAAAAGTAGACTAAAGATTTAGGGTGAGAGAAACAAAAGTGTTCTGAGAAAGTCAACCAGCAGAAGAATCCTTCCTTCGGGGCTGTTCTTTATTTATTTACTGTTAAAAATGCTTAATTATTTTACTTTATGGGGTCTTAGTTCCCCTATGGGATCTTATGGGGCATGCCACAGCATATGGGATGTTAGTTCCCAAACCAGAGACGGAACCCATGCTGCCTGCAGTGGAAGCTCAGAGTCCTAATCCCTGGACCTCCAGGGAATTCCCCTTGTATTTGTATTTTTTAGTGTTGCTCGTCTCAGTTCTGCCCGTTTTCCTGCCCTACCTCAGGATGCGTGTGTGCGTGCTGAGTCACTTCAGTTGACTCTGCGATCTTGTAGACTATAACCTGCCAGGCTCCTCTGTCCGTGGATTCTCCAGGCAAGAATAGTGGAGCGGGTTACCATTTCCTCCTCCAAGGGATCTTCCCAACCCAGGGACTGAACCCACATTTCTTAGGTTCTTTACCATTTGTGCCACCTGGGAAGCCCCGTTAACTCAGGATACTCCATCTTTTATTACAAAAGTTCCCCTCTTTGCCAGAGAGGATGAGGAACACTTCAAATGATCAGATCTTCTGGTTAAGAGACACCGCAATAGGCTGAATACTGGTCCCTCAAAGATGTCTGTATCTTAGTCCTTGAAACCTCACATGGCAGAAGGGCCTTTGCAGGCATGACTGATGCTGGAGTGTCTGAGCCCAGCGCCATCACAGGGATTCTCACAGGGGAGGGTCAGACTCAGAAGGAGACATAGTGATGGAAACAGAGGAGAGAGATGGCATTGCTGGAAGGGGGCCACAAGCCAAGATATTCAAGGTGGTCTCTAAAAACTAGAAATTCAAGGAAGTAGATTTTTCCCTGGAGACTCCAGAAGGAACACAACTCTGCAGATGTCTTGATTTCAGTCCTGTAAGACCCATTTTCAGATGTGTGTCCTCCAGAACTATAAGGTAATAACCGTGTGTTCTTTTAAGTCACTAAGTTTGTAGTCATTTGTTATAGCAGCAGTCAGAAACTAGTACAAATATTCACTGTGTAAAGCATTAGAATAAGACAGTCCGCCACTTTCAGACTCACAACATAATTCATTCTTCCTTTGATGATTCAGAAGATACTTCAGGTTCCTACTGTACCTTGGGGACATGATTATGAAAATAAGTTCCTTTTGTATTAATGCTGGTTAAGAGAGAGTTTGAACTGACAAATGTGAAACGAGTTTGCCTTTTCTATTCTGTTCTTAAGAAACCAACCAAAAATGATCATTTGGAGTGGAAAGAAAAATGCCTGAATTACATAACCCAGAACCTGATTTCTGGGCTGTGCCCTGTTTTGTTCTGATTTCCATGGCATCTTGCCTACCTTTCTTGCTTTTTCAGGCTTCCTCTAGGAGTGTCCAACACTGTGGAACTGGGGTTACTGTTAAATATGGGGTTTGCAGAGAGGGACCCATTCTTTTCCCTCTCTTTGCATGCCTACTTCCTATTAATGTCATGAGGAGTTATGTGTGTTTATTTAGAAGGCAGTGGATGCCATTTATTGTAATACAACCAATGCACAAAATGCTGCACTTAACACCAAGCTCACACTTGAACTATTCCCTCCAAGTGAACCTTCTCCTGGGTAGTATGTAACAAGTGCCTCCCAATCCTAGTTTTTATCAAGCCTGGCTGATAGAAAATGAAATAGCACTAAGCGTTTGTTCTCTTTTGTCTTAAAAATGTCCATCTCTTAACCATACACAGAAAATCTGTCTTCAAAAATGGATTATGTGTTAGCAAGAGGTTGGTTATTTAGGTGCAGTTAAGCCTGCACCACTGTAAATAAGGCATCTTATCTCTTCCAATCCCTGGTCACTCAATAGCATACCAATTTGAAGGCGAGGAATTGGTTCTTGTCATCTATGTTGCAGGGAGCTCTCGCCTGCCTGCTTGTGTTTGGGGCTGTGGATCTGGACAGCTCATCTTCCTTCCCCCAACCCATTCAGTTACATCCTGTTTATGTAGCCCAGGACAGGCTGGCTTTGTTAGTGAAGTTGCCTTTTATAAGGGATGGCAGGCAGGGGCAGTTGGGGCTTTCTGACTAGCTAAGCCACAGGCTTTAGAGTGGGGGTCCTGAGGGTCACAGAGTGTTGACAAAGAAAGCCGATTCCCAGGGCTGGAATGCACAGAGTGCTTCCAGTCTCCCTTTCTCTTCCCCTGCAGTCGGCTGACACCTCTCCCTCAGCACGAACCCACTCAAGGGATGGAGAGTTTTAAAAGTTCACCCCTGCTTATTGTGTGCACGTTAAAACATGTTTAGGAGCTAAGTAGTTCAGAAATTGGGCTGTGGAGTCCAGATCCCTAGGGTAGCTTTGTCTTGGCTTTTTCTTGTAATAGCTGAGTAAAGTTGGACAAGTCCCTCAACCTGCCAATGTCAGTTTTCCCCATCTGTGAAATGGGAGGATTAGAATGTTACCTACTCCATAAGGGGGAGGATGTAATGAATGTCCAGTCAAGTCATTTGTATTAGGTATTTCCAGGTGTAGAGAAATAACAGTTGGTTGGTTGGTTGGTATTCATTGGGTGAGACTCATAGAATGGGTCTCTTGAGCACTCAGTTCTGAAAGTCAGAAGTCCTCTGTGAGCGTCCTAGCCCTGAGGCTTTGGGCCAGCTTCCCGAACAGCCCCGAGGGTTGGCGTGAGATCCCTGGCAAGTGCCTGGGTCAGTGTTGGGCGCCCCGCTGGCACCAGGTTGGGCCTTCCTTCAGCTGCTGTTAGTACCCCAGCTGCTGCCGCTACTCCTGCTGTTCCTAGTGGTCCTTTCTCTCGTGCCCCTCTTAACAGTCCTGGCCTTTTGCCATGTTCTCCAAGGGAACTTCAGGAGATGCAGCTCCCCCTGTACTCATGCTATTAATACATGATTCAGGGGCAACTGCTTATGGGTTGGAGCGGATGTGAAATACAAGCGCATCTCCTTTTATTGTGCTTTGTGGACACTGCATTTTTTTTACAGATAGGTTTGTGGTGACCCTGCATCGAGCAAGCCTGTTGGCACCATTTTTCCCAATAGCATCGGCTCACCCTTTGTCTCTGTGTCACATTTTGATAATTCTCACAGTATCTAAAACCTTCCGCCAGGAAACAGATTACTGCTTGCTACAGGCTCAGATGATAGTCAGCATTTTTTAATGATAAAGTATCTTTAAGGCATGTACATTGTGTTTTAAACATAACACTGTTGCACACTTAACAGACTCTAGTAGAGTGAAGATGTTACTTTAATACATACGGAGGAACCAAAAAATTCGTGGGACTCACTTTGTTGTGATACGTCACTTGATTGCGGTGGTCTGGAACTGAACAAGCAGTATCTCCGAGGTCTGCCTATAATTGGACCCGTGGTTCTCAACCAAAGCAATTTGGCAGTGTTGGGAGACATCTTTGGATGTCACAACTAGGAGGAGATGCTGCTGGTATCCAACAGGTGGGGTCCAGGAATGCTACTAAAAAACTACAATGCACAGGGCAGCTTTCAACCCCAAATGGCAATGGTACCAAGCCTGAGGAACCCTGAAGTCGATAATGTCCCTGGTGATGGACGGTTTTTGACACGTTGGTTTGTTTTACTATAGAGATGGTGTTGGTTCACATTCTGGCCTGTTGGCATATGGAAAATGATGGTTGTCAAGTAAAGAGTAAAAATATACTCTCCTTCCCCACCACAATGATTCCAGCTGAAAGGGGAATAGACAACTGGAAGAGACAGTGTTAGCAGGACGCTGACAGGATTCTGGTCCTATCTCCAGTGCTTCCTGGGTAAGGTGACTTAAACAAGCCACCTTATCTCTCTGGCCTTCAGGCTTCTGGTCTGTCACGTGAGGGGATGGGAGGAGACATAAGCTACCATTCTGGTCTGAAATTCCTCGCTATAATTTTATTTTTTATTTTAATGTGTTTTGGCTGCACCAGAGCTTCGTTGCAGCACGTGGGCTCAATAGTTGCAGTCCTCCAGTGCAGTCGCGGTCCTCCGGTGCAGCCGCCGTCCTCCGGTGCAGCGGCGGTCCTCCGGTGCAGCGGCAGTCCTCCGGTGCAGCCGCCGTCCTCCGGTGCAGCCGCCGTCCTCCGGTGCTGCGGCCGTCCTCCGGTGTAGCGGCGGTCCTCGGGTGCAGCGGCGGTCCTCGGGTGTAGCGGCGGTCCTCCGGTGTAGCCGCGGTCCTCCGGTGTAGCCGCGGTCCTCCGGTGTAGCGGCGGTCCTCCGGTGTAGTCGCGGTCCTCCGGTGTAGCGGCGGTCCTCCGGTGTAGTCGTGGTGTAGCGGCGGTCCTCCGGTGTAGTCACGGTCCTCCGGTGTAGTGGTGGTCCTCCGGTGTAGTCGTGGTGTAGTGGTGGTCCTCCGGTGTAGTCGTGGTCCTCCGGTGCAGTCGCAGTTCCTCCGGTGCAGTGGCGGTCCTCTGGTGCAGTGGCGGTCCTCCAGTGTAGTTGCTCCGAGGGATGTGGGATCTTAGTTCCCCAACCAGGGATCGAACCTGAGTCCTCTGCATTGGAAGGTCGGTTCTTAACCATTGGACCACCATAGAAGTCCCCTAACTATAATTCTGAAATCAGACCCAGAAGTCAGTCTTTCTAGAAAGTCCTGGTGGGGAATTCCTTGGATGGTGGTGACCATGTTATCTAACACCAGATCAAAGAAGGTAAAAAGAACTCATGTTGTGTCTCTGCCATGCCTTGAGCCACGTGGATGGGGGCTCCTTGTGTGTGTTAGGTGATTCTGGCTCTCCTCTGTCCCTAAAGACCCTTATAATGATGATAGTAATGACAGCCACTGGCACTGAGCACTCACTGGGCACCAGCACTATTTGGATAGTTTCCTGTATGAGAACATTTGATCCATTCATCAGGCCCAGGAGGCAGGGCCCACCATTTCCCCCACCTCAGGCACAGGGAAACAGAGGCAAGAGAAGGCATTTTCCACCACTGTGGATCCCCAGCAGGAGAGCTGGGCAGGTTGCTGCCTTGACAGCAAGGAAGGGAGAGATGCTCATGCCAATGTCAAAGAGTGAACCCTCTCTAAGCAAATCTGAGCCCACACATTATCACTCAGCTTGAATAAGGAGAGCCTAAACATTTAATGTTCCAGTGAAGCTAATTTGTGAGATACTACTCTCTTTGGAAGGGAGAGATAAGACCATAGGAAATACACAGAGGAAATACAGTATGTCCCCTACATGCAAATGAGTTCTGTTCCCAAAGCCCATTCATAAATCCAGTTTGTTTGTAAGTCCAACAGAGTTAGCCTAGATACCTAAGTAACACAGGTGGCTATATAGTACTGTACTGTCATAGGTTTATAATACTTTTCACATAAATAATACATACAGCACAACTGCTGGCATACAGGGGCTGGCATGGAGTGAACAGGTGAGAAGAGTTACTAACTGGAGGAGGGAGAGGAGGTGGGAGATGGTGGAGCTGAAGGACCGTCAGCAATAGGGGACGGAGGGCAAGCTGCAATTTCACTCATGCCTGACATTGATGGCTTGGGTTCTGGTTCCTTGCTGGATTCATTTCTGTCTCTAAAGATACTGAATACTGTACTCTGTACAGTAAAGTACACAAAAGAACAACAGCTTGTAGAGGATGCACACACATGACAATGTATGCCAGACAGGTGAACTAACTTTCGTGATTGAACATGCAAATGTATGTTCCCATCTTTGAAAGTATGCAGCTTGAAGGTGCACATGTAGGGGACTTACTGTAACAGAAGTTCTATCACCCATCCTCCCCCGATGCAAGCTAATAAATTTGAGGGGAAATCCAACCTGAAGTTCAGACATTTCACAGGAAGATAAAACCTTGAGAGCTGTAATTTCAAAGGACACCTCTGGAGAGGAGGCTGGATATCACTGCCAAGGAATGTGAGCTGACACTTCATGCCTGGCTGCCTGGAGAGCCCGGAGGCCCTTTCTGACTTTCTCATTCCTTTGTGAGCCTGTTGCATATTCTCCGTCTGTAGCTGTGTGTTGGGATTTCCCCTGTACCTTGGGGAGGTGTGCAGTGAAAGTGGTAACCTGTGTTGAGCTCATCAGAAAGGGTAAGAGGTGATATACATGGACAGAAGCAGAGTCACTGTTGACCTGATTCTTTTCAGAGGAACGCAGTCCTGTGAGCTTTCACATTTACTGTCTGCTTACTCCATGCCAGGTCCTGGGCTGAGCTCTTTGCTTGCATTAACTCGCTTTAATGCCACAACAGTCCCAGTGGACAAGTGGAAGTATTTTTTGTTTTTCTTATATGGACCATTTAAAAGTCTCTATTGAGTTTGTTACAGTACTGCTTCTGTTTTATGTTTTGGGGGCTGTGTTTTTTGACCATGAGACATGTGGGATCTTAGCTTCCTGACCAGGGATCGAACCCACACCTCTTGCATTAGAAGGCAAAGTCTTAACCACTGACAGACAAGGAAGTCCTGAGTTTATTATCCATATTCTATAGATGAGGAAAACTCAGGCTCAGAAGTGTTTGCAGGACTTTCTAGCATCGTAGGCTGGAAAATGGTGGAGACGCAGGTAACTTAACCCCAGAGCCTTCACTTTGGGTTACCACTCTGCTCAGATATCTCTTACAACATGGGTTCTTGAGGCTGGCTCTCTGCAGAGTCACCCATGAGCTTTTATACATGGTTATATCTTTTTCTGGGCTTCCCGGGTGGTGCTGATGGTAAAGAACCTGCCTGCCAATGCAGGAGGCATAAGAGACATGGTTTAGATCCCTGGTTCAGATAGATCCCCTGGAGGAGAACACGGCAACCCACTCCAGTATTCTTGCTTGGGAAATCCTATGAACAGAGGAGCTTGGCGGGCTGCAGTCCATGGCGTTGCAAAGAATCGGACACAACTGAGCAACTGAACACTGGTCTTCCTTGGCTTGTGGACTTGTTACTTTAATCTCTGCCTCTGTCTTCACATGGTGGTCCCTGTGTGTCTGTTTTCTGTCGGTGTCCATTCCTTGTCTTTTGAGGACCCCAAGCATTAGATTTTGGGTCCACCTTCTGCAGAGGATCTTCCTATCCCTTTTCCAAGGAATCATCCCAACCCAGGAATCGAACCAGGGTCCCCTGCATTGCAGGCAGATTCTTTACCAGCTGAGCTACCAGGGAAGCCCTCAATCCACTATATGTGTGTCTATAAAAAATAGAAGCTGCTGTAAGACATGGCTGTCCTGTTGGAACCTGTTAGGGCAAGACCCTGCCACAGTAGAAAACCACTGTGTGCATTTGTGGAGGGGGAGGCAGCAGGGAGGTGGGGCTGCTCCCCATGGATGAGGTTGACTGTACCCCCTGAATGGAGCTTGTGTCCTTCTCCCCTCCATTCCCATCGATACTCACCCGACAAGCTGCCACCATCTGTCACCTGCATAAAAAATGCCTCCTATCTTGCATACTCTGCTGGCCCCTGCCCCACCCCATTCCACCAGTTCATTTTCAGCTGGTCTCCTAAATGACAAATCCAAACTTGCCACTTCTTCACTTAAGGCTCTCCAAGGATCCTCCTGTCCTCACGGGAACCTCCTTGGGCTACTCCTCCAGCGTCACCTAATGCTACTCCCCATCCTGAAGATGCTTGTGTCTCTAAAACACAGCCCTTCTGTTCTTTCTGCAGGCTGTCCTTTGTGTGGCTCCTCCTCCTGGAAGGCTGGACAGGCTCCCAAGCCCAGGACCCCAAAGGCTAATGCACTCAGGGCTCCGCTCCCCCATAAGCAGAGTAGAGTGAGAACAAGCCTCCTATTTGGGCCTCTCCTTTAAGTCTTCTTGAGGGCAAAGCAACTAGTCAATATCCCCAGTGAGACTCCTCCAGCCACTTTCCATGCTGGAAATGAAATGGCCAGCTGTGAAAATACGATGCATAATACAAACCAGCTTAATGATTTTCTGAAACATTAGAAATTAATGTTGAACATCAACACTTTTCAGTGGTCTAATGTCCTCCACGGAGTTTAGTGTCTGGAAGTTGGCCCCATAGTGGGCATCGGCGCCTGCAGCTGTAGGCCGGTTTGGGAGGGTGTAAATGCCCTGAAGACGAGAGGCCATTTGTGGGTGAGTCAGGCTTAGGTGGCTCAGGCGAGGGGCTGAATTTTCTGTCTTCCCAAGCCCCTGACCTCTGCCCTCTCCAGCTGTTAGTTAATTTCAGAGGCTTTTTATACAGTCGTCTCGCCGCTCCTAATTCCTTCGCTTCTCCTAATTCCACGTGCAAGGCAGAGAGCAGGCCTGTTGATGAACAGAAGTTGGCCAGTCCGTGTGGCCACTGGACTCAGAGCCATCTCCTTTGGTATCTCTTTTGCCATCCAGGGCAAGGAGGTGAGGCTCACATTCCCCTGCTGACTGCTAGGCTGCCCATCTCCATCGATCAACCATGAATCTTACAGGCTTCCAGAGTTTGTAACTCCCTGCCTCCATTTCCCCATCCCTATGAGGGCAGAGAGAAGGTGCCTTGGAGGGATGGGGGCCTGGAACTTCTCTCTGTAATGTGCATGGTTTCTAAGCACCCCCAGGTCACAATGGCAAGGCAGGAACCACTGGCACAGCTTGGGAGCTGCAAAGCCACAGAGGTTGTTAGAGAAATGCTCTTGGTTTGTTGGGCCTGAAACAGCAATATTTTGTAAAACCCAATCTGCTGCTCAGCTAAGTTTAAAAATACCCCTTTATGTTTTAGATAATAAAGCTCAAAATTATTCACTATTTTAAACGCTGCTTAATAAAATCATGGTCTAATGAGCTGCCTCATTTGTGTTTGCCAGGTTTCAGCCATCTGGGACCTGCCAGGATTCGCTCTGATATTGTTGATTCAGTGCAGGTGGAGTAAGCCTATGTTCTGTAGCCGTAGGGGAGGCAACAGTTTGGGATTTTCATCATTCCATGGAAGGCTTCTTAAATGTAAAGAACAAAGGGTCCAGAGCACTCTGTGCTATTGAGTTAGTCCCTAATTGTATCCATCAGCAGGGGTAGACATTGGTGAGATCTGCTATAGTTGGTTTCTATGCTGGGTTAACAGTGTCACCTCCCTATGTAATGAATAACTTGTTGTCTTGATAGCGGTACTTTTCAAAAGTGTCTGCCTAGTGCTTTGCAGGTTCCTTGAGAGCTACAATTTAGTATGGATCCACCCTTTCATTGCAAAGCTCAGCCCAGACAGAAAGCTTGCAGCCTGTGCTCGGACCTGGCAGGCAGGCTGCTCCTGGGCCTTTGCACATGCTATTTGTGCTGCCTCTATAGCTCTTTACCGCACTCTCCATATCCTCACCTCCATCCCCTTTACATGTTAATTCCTCTTCTTGCTTCAGGTCTGAGATATATTGCCTCTAACTTTAGTCATTTGTCCCTCAGTGAAGCAGTTCCACTGTGAATCTGATTGGCTAGTCCTGGGTCATTGAGTTAAGAAGTAGAAGCAATCCGTTTCAAACCGTATGATTTTATCCAAGTAATACACTGGCGTGGTCCTATCAGAATCAGGAGGAACACAGATTATCAGTAGCAAAATAAGGAGGTATAGTGGACAGTCGAAAACCTCAGATGGCCACCTTAGCTCCCAGTGGCTCACGGGATGCTGGGGTGAGTTACATGAGCTACCCCTTTGTTCTCCTGCATCAGATCAGTCTAGATTTGGCCAAGGATGATAAAAGATCCCAAATAATAATAGTCTAAGTAAAAAAGATGTTCATTATTTCTTTTCCCATAAAAGCCAGAAGTGGGCGATCCAAGACTGGCTTGAGGGTTCAGCTCCACAAAGTCCTCAAAAGCAGCACTTTGTCTAGAACTTCCCTCTTGGTCCGGTCGTTAAGAATTCATCTCCCAATGCAGGGAACGTGGGTTTGATCACTGTTCAGGGAACTAAGATTCCACAGGCCACAGAACAGCTGAGCCCCAGCACTGTAACTACTGAGCCTGTGCACTCTGGAGCCTGTGAGCCAGAGTTAGAAACCTGTTCACCGCAGCTGCTGAGCCCACACACTGCAGCGCAAGGCCCTGCATGCCATATCTAGACCCGACACAGCCAAAAATAAGAAAATAAAATAAGTATTTTGTTAAGTGCATTGTCTTTAGCGTTCCACGGTGCAATCCCAGGATTGTAGCCTATCCCAGGGTCATGGCAAGAATATCACAACCTCACTCCAAGAAGATAGATGGAGGAGGCCGGAGAAGGAGCAGAGCAACCACAGTGGCTGACATTGAAGGAATGCCTACAGGAACGTGTTCTATTGGCCAGAACTGGGTGACATGGCCACCCTTGGCAAGAAAAACTAGGCGTGGCCATGAGTCACTTACAAGTCCAGTCACACTTGGGTGTGACACCGAAAGCATAATCCATACAGGACAAAATCGAGTGGTTAGACTTTAGCAGAATTAAAATCGTTTCCTCTGTGAGAGAGACTTTGGAAGAGATGAAGTAACACACTACCAATTGAGAGACAATGTCTGCGTGTCACATATCTGACACAACACTTGTATCCAGAATATATGAATATTTGAATTCTCAGCAGTAAGAAAATAAACAATCCAATTTTTTAAATGGGCAAAAGATGAAAGCAGACACTTCACACACACACACAAGAATGTAAATGGCAAATAATGAATGAAAAGACGTCCAACGCTGCAGCCTATTTGTGTCTGTGTGTGTCCTCAGTCATGCCTGACTCTGTGCGACCCCATGGACTGTAGCCCGCCAGGCTCCTCTGTCCCTGGGATTTCCCGGGCAAGAGCACTGGAGTGGGTTGCCATTTCCTCCTCCAGGGGATCTTCCTGACCCAGGGATCAAACCTGCATCTCCTGTGTCTCTTGCATTGGCAGGCAGATTCTTTACCGCTGTGCCACCTGGGAAGCCCCTCATTGCCTGTTAGGTGAGGTGAAGTCGCTCAGTCGTGTCCGACTCTTCACGACCCTGCAGACTGTAGCCTACAAGGCTCCTCTGTCCATGGGATTCTCCAGGCAAGAATACTGGAATGGGTTGCCATTTCCTTCTCCAGGGGATCTTCCTGACCCAGGGATCGAACCCAGGTCTCCCGCACTGGAGGCAGACGCTTTAACCTCTGAGCCTGTTAGGGAAATGCAAATTAGTACCACAATGAAGTACCACTGCACATCTTATTAGAGTGCTGCAATTAAAACAGATGGGCAATAATGGGAAAGAATCTAAAAAAGAATGTGAATATATGTATGTATAACTGAGTCACTTAGCTGTACACTTGAAACTTCACGACATTGTAAATCAACTATACTTCAATACAATAAAAATTTTAAAGCATAAAAATTAAAAGATGCAGAATACCAAATGCTGGCAAAGATGCAGAGCACCTGGATCTTTTATGAGAATGTGAAATGGTGCAACCAATGGTTTGGTAGCTTCTTATAAAGTTATATGCCACATATATGTCATATATATATATATATATGCCCTGTAACTCGGAGAAGGCAATGACACCCCACTCCAGTACTCTTTTGCCTGGAAAATCCCATGGACAGAGGAGCCTGGCAGGCTTCAGTCCATGGGGTCACTAAGAGTCGGACACGACTGAGCAACTTACTTTCACTTTTCACTTTCATGCATTGGAGAAGGAAATGGCAGCCCACTCCAGTGTCCTTGCCTGGAGAATCCCAGGGACGGAGGAGCCTGGGGGGCTGCCGTCTGTGGGGTCGCACAGAGTCAGACACGACTGAAGCGACTTAGCAGCAGCAGCCCTATAACTGCCATATATCTGCCATGTAACTCAGCAGTCTTACTCCTGGATATTTATCCCAGAGAAATAAAGCCCTGTGTTTATACAAAAACCTGTTGGAGCCTGGGGGGCTGCCGTCTGTGGGGTCGCACAGAGTCAGACACGACTGAAGCGACTTAGCAGCAGCAGCCCTATAACTGCCATATATCTGCCATGTAACTCAGCAGTCTTACTCCTGGATATTTATCCCAGAGAAATAAAGCCCTGTGTTTATACAAAAACCTGTACATGAGTGTTTCTGGCAGCTCTATTCATAATGGTGTGAAACTGGAATCAACCCAAATGTCCTTCAACAGATGAATGGATAAACAGATTGTGGTACATCCATACAATTGCAAAACAGCTCAGTAATAAAAAGGAATGAATTATTGATTCATAAGGCAATTTGGATGAATCTCAAAAGCATTATGGTGAATGAAAGAAACAGTCCCAAAAGATTGCACACTGTATGATTCTGATACCAACCAGGGTTCCTGGCCTTCTGCAGTCAGTAGAAATTGGTCAGAGGCCAAGTTGAAAATTCAGGCAACCCTGCTGCAGTGGTGGGCGTGAGGACAAGCAACAGCTTCCCTTGTTTGCTCACTTGCTGAGGGCTCGCATGTTCCTTATGTAGCATAGAGGTAGTGGTGTGTGTCCAGGGCACAGACTGGAGGGCTGGTCAGTTTTGGGGACGTGTGCCGTACCTGGATTTTGTTCCTGTCACCCAGTCAGTTTTTGCTCCAATAGGGATTTTTTTAAAATCTTTTTGTGTCTTCTGTCCATAATTTGCCCCAACTGTGTGCACACATTTATTTTTAGTCCCTTATAGTTTCTTTGTTGCTCGAGGAGAGGTGTGTCTGAGTACAAGCATTGCAGTACTACAGCAGAGAGTCCCAGGTCCCAACCTGTCTCAACTCCATTTATATGAGGTCCTTCAGAAGACATGGCGAGTGGGTTCCTGGTTGCCGAGGGTTATAGGTGGGGGAGGTGTGACTTTGAAGAACAGAGCCAGGGAATTTGAGAGGTGATAGAGATGGTCTGATTGTGGTGCTAGTTACATGAATCTCTACATGTTTTAAGATTCATAATTGCACACCTCAAAAAAGTTGATTTTGTTATAAAAGTGTTATTACTACAGTAAAAAGGAGGCATAAATATTGGGGGGGCAGTAGCAGTCTGACCACCTACACCTCTCTTTTCCGCACATTCTCTTTGTTGGGCTCAGGCAGGGCTTCTCAAGCCCCAGAGCTATTGATGTTTGGAGCCAGATAATTCTTTGTTCAGTGGCTTACCTGTAGCTTGCAGATTGTTTGCATCATTCCTACCCTCTCCCCACTAGATGCCAGAACCATACCACATCCCCAGAAGTGATAACCAAAAATGGCTGAAGACATTGTTAAATGTCCATGGGGACCACAGCTGCTTTCCGGTGAGAACTGAGTGTTTTCCAGTTACTTAACAACTAAAGAACTTTCAGTTGGTTATCTCCTTTCTCAGAAACCTTGTTGGTTTCATTCTGTCTTCGTTGCCTCTTTGGTGACAGCTGGCCAAGAACTTGTAAGGTGTGGGTTGGAAACATCTGAGAATAGGTGAGGGGCATGTGAGTCTGCTGAGTCACCCCACAGGTCCCCAGCTTCTGTAACCTCTTCTCCATACTCTTATCCCCATATCCATCACATGGCAAAAACGACTGAGTCCCAGACAGTTACTGATTCTGAGTGGTGGAGTATTAAGCCTACTTTGTGCAAGTTACATCTTAAGCCATAGGTATTTCCCTTGGCTCATTTTAAACCACAGAAAAGCCATTCCACTATTTAAATATAGAAGAGTAACATATTTTAATAATCATACCCTGGGGCATAGTTTTTCCTGTTGCATGAAAAAATAATGGTCAAAGCAGCCTGCCGCCAATTGCAAAGTTATGTAAAAGTAATGGAAAGAAATCCAAACCCATGTACCTTCCATGGCTCTGGACCACCTCAGCTTCGGTGCTGCATTTCCTATTCCGCACACTCCCTAGCCCAAGATAAAGATGGTATGGTCATCACTCAAGACTTTCTTTCAAAAGAGCTTCCCTTCTTTCACAGGTGGCCATGGAGAGTGGGCTGGAGAAAGACCCGTCCATTTCTGTCTTTAACTTAGGAACCAGCAGTGGAATTTACTGGACTGTCTTAAAATAGGGGAATACAAGAGGAGCAGAAGTTACTTTAGAATTTCTGCCTGCAAACTGCAGTGCTTTCAGACTCTGGGCTGGTAAGGAAATGATGAAGCAGGTCGAGTGGAAATTACAGTGAATAAGTTAGAAGGTCCATGCCTGGGTTGAAGTGGCTTCTCACGTCTGTGTCATGGTTGCCATGTGGAAATCCCAATTTAGTGTTGTGAAATCTCATGTGTTTGTGTGTGTGTATGTGTGTGTGTGTGTGTGTTCTGCAGTGCTTTCAGACTCTGGGCTGGTAAGGAAATGATGAAGCAGGTCGAGTGGAAATTACAGTGAATAAGTTAGAAGGTCCATGCCTGGGTTGAAGTGGCTTCTCACGTCTGTGTCATGGTTGCCATGTGGAAATCCCAATTTAGTGTTGTGAAATCTCATGTGTTTGTGTGTGTGTATGTGTGTGTGTGTGTGTGTGTTGGCTTTTTGGGGTCTTCATTGTTGTGAGTGGGTTTTCTCTAGTAGCAGCGAGTATCTTGTTGTCACTAACTGGCTTAGTTGCCCTGTAGCATATGGAATCTTCACAGACCAGGGATTGAACCTGTGTTCACTGGACCAGCTGGCAAGTCCTCTTACATGTTTTTGGTAGAAGTTGTAAACCAGCATCTTTATTTAGCCTCTTCTGATTAGTAAATGCTCCAATCAATTCAGATGGGAAAAAACACGTCTGAAGTATATCTTGCTATGTCCTGGAGTCAATGAGTTTGTGGTTTTTCGTGACTCAGTCCCCTGAAGATCAACTCTGCAGGAATCCTGAGAGAAAAGCTTAACAGAAATTTGGATATTGTCACTCCCTCCACCATCAGCCTCATTCACGTTCATCTCCCAGTCCTTGTGAATCCTTCTTCTCAGTTGACCTTCAGTTTCTTCTACTACTCTAATCATCCCAACCAAGATGAGAATGAGTCCTTTCTCCTGATTATTCAGCTAAACTGAGATGGAACTTTTCCATCTAACCCTCATGACAGCAGCACAAAAAACGTGCACAGACAAGAAGCCCAAGTGAAGAAAAGCGGAGTATGAAATTATATGGATGGGATGATCCCAAGTATGTAAGGATTGCAACCATGGACTTCCCTGACAGCCCAACGGTTAAGACTCTGAGCTTCCACTGCAAGGGGTGTGGGTTTGATCCCTGGTTGGGGAACTAAGATCCCACATGTGGTGCAGGACAAACAAAAAGAAAGAAAAATAAAAGCTGCAGCCAAGAAATTAGGGATGTAAATTGGTGCCCCCACTGTGGAATGTCTCCTCAAAAAAAACTGAAAGATGAACTACCATATGATCCAGCGGTTCCACCTCTGGGCATACACCAAAGGATTCTCAACCACAAAGGAGATCAAAGCACTGTCTTGAAGTGATATGTGCATGCCCATGCTCACTGCAGCCTTATTTACAATTACTAAGACATGGAAACGTCCCTGGTGGTTCAGATGGTAAGGAATCTGCCTGTAACGCAGGAGACCTGGGTTCAATCCCTGGGTTGGGAAGATCCCCTGGAGAAGGAAATGGCAACCCACTCCAGTATTCTTGCCTGGAGAATCCCATGGACGAAGGAGCCTAGCAGGCTACAGTCCATGGGGTTGCAAAGAGTCGGACATGACTGAGGGACTCACACACACACAAGATATGAAAGCTACCTAAGTGTCTATCTGTAAGTGAATGCATTCATACATTGTGGTATCTATCTATGCAGTGAAATGCTTTTCTACTGTAGAAAGGAAGGATATCCCACCATTTGCAACTACACAGATGGACCTTGAGGGCATTGTGCTAAGTGAAATAAGTCAGTCAGAGAAAGATAGATACTGCATGATCTCACTTACACGTGAAATCTCGAAATACTGCACTCAGATACAGAGAACAGATAGGTACTTTCCCAAGGCCATGGGGGTGTGGACAAAATGGGTAGAAGGGGATCAACAGATATACGTTTCCAGTTGTAAGATTACTAAGTTCTGGGGATATAACGTACAGGTGATGAATTTCAACTAAACTTACTGTGATAATAGGGTCTTCCCATGTGGCTCAGTGGTAAAGAATCCTCCTGCCAGTGCAGGAGACACAGGAAATACAGGTTTGATCCCTGGGCTAGGAAGACCCCCTGAAAGAGGAAATGGCAACCCACTCAAGTATTCTTGCCTAGAGAATTTCCATGGACATAGGAGCCTGGCGGTCTATAGTCCATGGGTCACAAAGAGTCAGACATGACCGAGCAACTTAGCACACACATACAATATATCAAATCATTATATTGTACACTTTGATATAATATTATATGTCCATTATAATCTCAATAAAGCTGAAAAAATTATCGATAGAAAAAAAGACTAGAGGGAAATATGGCAAAATATCGACAGTGGGTTAGCTCTGGGCATGGAAATAGAGGTTATTTCTTTCCCCATCAGCTTTCTTGTATATTTTAAGTGCTTCATGCTGGGAATGTGCTCTTTCTAATTTATAATGGAAAACATTTTTTAAAGGAAATCTTATTTGGAGACTAAGTGAGAAACATAAAAAAAGAGAAAGTTCAATAGTGACATTTAGTCAGTGTAGATTCATGGATGGATATCCACAGGTTTATTGAACTTGCCTGATGGTAGGGAGGCTGAACTTAGCGGGTTTCAGCAAACCAGGCTTGCTCCCCACAGCATACATCTTGGACAGGACTGTTGGGAAGAGTTAGAGAGGTTGAAACTGGAATGCTTCAGAGAAGAGTAACTTACAGTCCATCATTTAACACACGGATGGAGCCCACAACTCAGTGTGTTTCCTTTCACGATTGTTTACAGGAGTGAGAGAATGGGCGTCACCGTGGTAAAAGAGGAAAAATAATAGAGTTGGGTAAAGTGAAGTGCAAGCCTTAGGTTGCGTTCTGGTGGGCGAATTGCAAACGGTTAAGGTTACTTGAATCTTTGGGGCATGAGCACATTCTGCACCAAGTTAGACAACTCCATTCATAGCCTCGCATTAAACATAGGCAGTTTTGTGCACCCAGTTGTTTTAAGTTGGCAGCAAAGGAGTTTGAATTCATGTATCAGTTCTGTCCACATGTTTGAATTTTCCAGAATGGTGTTTTGACCCTGTTAGAATAATGGAATACATCCTGAATTTTTTGCCATTGGATCTGAACGTAACCAAGCAGGCATCCGTTACCGTAAAGCCGGCATCACATTATTCCCCTGATGCTAACCAGGTCCTGAGTTCTTCAGCCCAGTAAAACCTTGTTCCCAAGGCTTCGAGGATAAGGCACCTCACAGTCTCTGTTTCATACCCTTTTAGAAGGTACAATCCTCAGGCATATGCCAGATCCAGGCATAAACTCTTTACATTTAAGAGCTGAGGATAGCATTATTGTTTTTTGCATGTATAGATGGAAAACTGAAACACAGAGAGGTTAGCGACTTGCACAAGGGCACACAGCACATCATTGGTAGAACTGGAATTTTAACCCCAGCTGTTTTCTCTAGAGTTCTTGGTCTTAGAAATACTGTTGTTGTTTTACATTACATCCTAGAGCCTGTTGATCCAGTGCCATAAGCCAAATTCACATTTTGCCTATTTCAGTGCCTGAGGGTGTTTCTACACATGTGCAGCCCAAGGGAGGTCTTAGGTTTTGTCTGCCAGCATATTACAGAAACATTAATAAGTGTCCTCTTTAAAACAGGCTGATTCTAAAGGCAACTGGGAAGTTAATGGGTGGTTTTTAGCTCAAGGGTAGGAAAAAAGATACAGCATGAACTATGATGAACTGAGATGGAGAGAAAGCCAGAAATCCCACTCCCACATGATTTTAATCTAATTGTCATCATGATTCCATAACTCCAAAAATGTTTCATGCCAACTTGCTTTTTGTTTGTAGGTTTTAATGTAGTGTGAATTGGTGGAATGATGCTAAAGGAGAGAGGATAAAGGTTAGGGAGATACAGTTTTTTGAAAAAAATCTGGTATGTGCCAGGCACAATGCTTGTCCCCTAAATCCTTTGCTATTTAATCTTCTCAACTGTCCCATGAAAGGAGGTGCTGTTACTGGCACCCCCATTTTACTGATAAGGCAACTGAAGCCCAGAGAGGTTTAGTAACTTTCCCAGAGTCGTATCATACAGCAAGTAACAGAATAAGTAACAGAAATGATTATATTTGTGTCTGTTTATGTGTGTATGGGTGCACACGCATTTGTGGCAGAATAAGCCAATAGATTTTTGTGGGATATCCACTGTCATGTATCATTATACTAAATACATATTAAAAATTAATTACAAGGAAACATTAAATCAAACATTCATTACAGAATTATAGTGGTTCCAGAAAAGAACAGTAGTGCTTTCTAGTTTTGTATGTGAGAACCTTTTCTTATCGAAACACTTCCCATCCCATATGATATAGCTCAACTTTTAACATCTTTTAACTTTTAACATCTTTTGACTGATAAAAATAACTAACCCAGAGGTTATGAATTAAGTAGTGTTTTATGTAAATTTTTACTTTACTAATCAACAGCTTTTCATACAGTTGAAAAGCACATGGGTACATTATGGGTACCTTGGTCAGCCCATCCAAAAGTAGTGCTTGGTACCTAAGTGTCCATCAACAAAGGAATGAATAAAGATATGGTACACATACACAATGGAATATTAATTACTCAGCCATTAAAAACAATGGAATAATGCCATTTGAAGCAACATGGATGGACCTAGAGATTGTCATACTGAGTGAAGTCAGAGAAAGAGAAATATCATATGATACCAATGCATGAAAGTGAAAAGTGAAAGTGAAGTCGCTCAGCGTATCCGACCCTCAGCCACCCCATGGACTGCAGCCTTCCAGGCTCCTCCGTCCATGGGATTTTCCAGGCAGGAGTACTGGAGTGGGGTGCCATTGCCTTCTCCGGATATCCCTTATAGGTGGATCTAAAAGAAATGATACAGATGAACTTACTTACAAAACAGAAACAGACCTATAGACTTAGAGAACAAACTTACGGTACCCAGAGGGGAAGGATGGGAGGAAAGGATAGTTAGGGAGCTTGGTATCAACAGGCACACACTGCTCTAGTTAAAACAGATAACCAACTGGGACCTACTATATAGCACAGGGAACTCTCCTTAATGTTATGTGGCAGCCTGAATGGGAGGGGAGTTTAGGGGAGAATGGATACACATAGATGTATGGTTGAGTCCCTTTGCTGTCTGCCTGAAACTGTCATAACATTGTTAATCAGCTATATTCCAATACAAAATAAAAAAGTTTTAAAAAAATACTGCTTGGTGCACCTATGGCTTTTGGGACCATACGTCCAAAAAGGGTCCTTCTCTGCTGGGATCTGTGGTTCTGCAGGTTGAGAGCCGTGATTTAGAAAATCAGAGAGGACACATCAAACATTCAGTCCCCCAGCGCTTCAGTGCATAAGGAGCAGGAGCGTGTGTTACTGCCGTGCTGGAGGTCAGGAGGTTTTCCTAAAACTGTATGACTCTCAAATTCAGAGAAAGTCACTAAAGCTCACTCAACACATTTTAAATCTAAGAGTATCATTAAGATAAAATTGTTTGTTCTTTAAATGACCAAATTAGGCATGATCACAATTAAAGAGAAAGCACTTCCTGGTAATAATTCCTCATCTCATTTTCAACTTGCCTTGTTTAGCTTTATGAACTTTGAGAAAGAAGCTATTGTTGCAGATGGAATGTTGTTTTCACTAGCTGTGGTATTGAGAAGAAACATTTAGACTTGCTTTGGTGGCAGGAAGTCCCAGCCTTCCTTTATTCTGGGCCGGGGGTGGGGGTGGGGGGTTTCTCTCTAAGTGTGAGCTTCCTGTTTTCTGGCGATGATTGGGGAAGGTTTTCTTTAATTTCTGTATCTGTTAATGAACAGAGAGTGTGTTAGTCACTCAGTTGTCTCCCACTCTTTACAACCGCTTTAGCCTGCCAGGCTCCTCTGTCCATGGAATCCTCCAGGCAAGAATACTGGAGTGGGTAGCCATTTCCTTTTCCATTGCATCTTCCTGAACCCAGGGATCAAACCTGGGTCTCGTACATTGGCAGGCAGACCCTTTACTGTCTGAGCCACCAGGGAAACCCTATGAACAGGGACCAGAACACAGTGAGTGAGAAATCTACCTGTCTTCCCCAACTCTCTTCTACCAGCCAGATGGGGTTATATGTATAAATCCTAGAGGACAGGGTTTATCCCCACAGTTAGCTCTGAAACTACAAATCCTTCTGAAAACACAGGAATCACCTGGTACAAAACCATTAACTCAGTCTTAATGAGAGTTATTCTGTGGAAGCATCATTGAAAAGAACAATACTTGATTGGTTTCTTTTTCCAAAATTTGTTTTGAGTCTGGGGTTTTTTCCCCCCAAAAGAAAAATTAGTGGGTCTAAATGAACCATTTGAAATCCAGCATTAGTAGAAAAGACATATCTTGGAGCTGATGACATTTGATGATTGGGAAATACATCTTAAGTTGGCCCTGATTCAAGGGCCAGTGAGCCTGAACCCCAAGTCCCCTACTCACCCTTTCAACTCTGTAAGTAAAAGATGAATGACATTGGTGGTCCCTTGAGATACTATTGAGCTAGAAATAGTCTCCCTAAGAGGAAAATCACTCAGCACTCTGTAGTCTCTCAAACTTTGCCTTTGCTTGCTTTAAATTAATTCCTACAGAAAGTTCATTTTGGTCGTAAAATGAGGGTCTACACAGGACAGATCACCAGGCCACAAATCAGGGCCAGTTTTAGGAACCAAAAAATAAAAATTTTGGGGTCTTCATTGTTGTGAGTGGGTTTTCTCTAGTAGCAGCGAGTATCTTGTTGTCACTAACTGGCTTAGTTGCCCTGTAGCATATGGAATCTTCACAGAACAGGGATTGAACCTGTGTTCACTGGACCAGCTGGCAAGTCCTCTTACATGTTTTTGGTAGAAGTTGTAAACCAGCATCTTTATTTAGCCTCTTCTGATTAGTAAATGCTCCAATCAATTCAGATGGGAAAAAACACGTCTGAAGTATATCTTGCTATGTCCTGGAGTCAATGAGTTTGTGGTTTTTCGTGACTCAGTCCCCTGAAGATCAACTCTGCAGGAATCCTGAGAGAAAAGCTTAACAGAAATTTGGATATTGTCACTCCCTCCACCATCAGCCTCATTCATGTTCATCTCCCAGTCCTTGTGGATCCTTCTTCTCAGTTGACCTTCAGTTTCTTCTACTACTCTAATCATCCCAACCAAGATGAGAATGAGTCCTTTCTCCTGATTATTCAGCTAAACTGAGATGGAACTTTTCCATCTAACCCTCATGACAGCAGCACAAAAAACGTGCACAGACAAGAAGCCCAAGTGAAGAAAAGCGGAGTATGAAATTATATGGATGGGATGATCCCAAGTATGTAAGGATTGCAACCATGGACTTCCCTGACAGCCCAACGGTTAAGACTCTGAGCTTCCACTGCAAGGGGTGTGGGTTTGATCCCTGGTTGGGGAACTAAGATCCCACATGTGGTGCAGGACAAACAAAAAGAAAGAAAAATAAAAGCTGCAGCCAAGAAATTAGGGATGTAAATTGGTGCCCCCACTGTGGAATGTCTCCTCAAAAAAAACTGAAAGATGAACTACCATATGATCCAGCGGTTCCACCTCTGGGCATACACCAAAGGATTCTCAACCACAAAGGAGATCAAAGCACTGTCTTGAAGTGATATGTGCATGCCCATGCTCACTGCAGCCTTATTTACAATTACTAAGACATGGAAACGTCCCTGGTGGTTCAGATGGTAAGGAATCTGCCTGTAACGCAGGAGACCTGGGTTCAATCCCTGGGTTGGGAAGATCCCCTGGAGAAGGAAATGGCAACCCACTCCAGTATTCTTGCCTGGAGAATCCCATGGACGAAGGAGCCTAGCAGGCTACAGTCCATGGGGTTGCAAAGAGTCGGACATGACTGAGGGACTCACACACACACAAGATATGAAAGCTACCTAAGTGTCTATCTGTAAGTGAATGCATTCATACATTGTGGTATCTATCTATGCAGTGAAATGCTTTTCTACTGTAGAAAGGAAGGATATCCCACCATTTGCAACTACACAGATGGACCTTGAGGGCATTGTGCTAAGTGAAATAAGTCAGTCAGAGAAAGATAGATACTGCATGATCTCACTTACACGTGAAATCTCGAAATACTGCACTCAGATACAGAGAACAGATAGGTACTTTCCCAAGGCCATGGGGGTGTGGACAAAATGGGTAGAAGGGGATCAACAGATATACGTTTCCAGTTGTAAGATTACTAAGTTCTGGGGATATAACGTACAGGTGATGAATTTCAACTAAACTTACTGTGATAATAGGGTCTTCCCATGTGGCTCAGTGGTAAAGAATCCTCCTGCCAGTGCAGGAGACACAGGAAATACAGGTTTGATCCCTGGGCTAGGAAGACCCCCTGAAAGAGGAAATGGCAACCCACTCAAGTATTCTTGCCTAGAGAATTTCCATGGACATAGGAGCCTGGCGGTCTATAGTCCATGGGTCACAAAGAGTCAGACATGACCGAGCAACTTAGCACACACATACAATATATCAAATCATTATATTGTACACTTTGATATAATATTATATGTCCATTATAATCTCAATAAAGCTGAAAAAATTATCGATAGAAAAAAAGACTAGAGGGAAATATGGCAAAATATCGACAGTGGGTTAGCTCTGGGCATGGAAATAGAGGTTATTTCTTTCCCCATCAGCTTTCTTGTATATTTTAAGTGCTTCATGCTGGGAATGTGCTCTTTCTAATTTATAATGGAAAACATTTTTTAAAGGAAATCTTATTTGGAGACTAAGTGAGAAACATAAAAAAAGAGAAAGTTCAATAGTGACATTTAGTCAGTGTAGATTCATGGATGGATATCCACAGGTTTATTGAACTTGCCTGATGGTAGGGAGGCTGAACTTAGCGGGTTTCAGCAAACCAGGCTTGCTCCCCACAGCATACATCTTGGACAGGACTGTTGGGAAGAGTTAGAGAGGTTGAAACTGGAATGCTTCAGAGAAGAGTAACTTACAGTCCATCATTTAACACACGGATGGAGCCCACAACTCAGTGTGTTTCCTTTCACGATTGTTTACAGGAGTGAGAGAATGGGCGTCACCGTGGTAAAAGAGGAAAAATAATAGAGTTGGGTAAAGTGAAGTGCAAGCCTTAGGTTGCGTTCTGGTGGGCGAATTGCAAACGGTTAAGGTTACTTGAATCTTTGGGGCATGAGCACATTCTGCACCAAGTTAGACAACTCCATTCATAGCCTCGCATTAAACATAGGCAGTTTTGTGCACCCAGTTGTTTTAAGTTGGCAGCAAAGGAGTTTGAATTCATGTATCAGTTCTGTCCACATGTTTGAATTTTCCAGAATGGTGTTTTGACCCTGTTAGAATAATGGAATACATCCTGAATTTTTTGCCATTGGATCTGAACGTAACCAAGCAGGCATCCGTTACCGTAAAGCCGGCATCACATTATTCCCCTGATGCTAACCAGGTCCTGAGTTCTTCAGCCCAGTAAAACCTTGTTCCCAAGGCTTCGAGGATAAGGCACCTCACAGTCTCTGTTTCATACCCTTTTAGAAGGTACAATCCTCAGGCATATGCCAGATCCAGGCATAAACTCTTTACATTTAAGAGCTGAGGATAGCATTATTGTTTTTTGCATGTATAGATGGAAAACTGAAACACAGAGAGGTTAGCGACTTGCACAAGGGCACACAGCACATCATTGGTAGAACTGGAATTTTAACCCCAGCTGTTTTCTCTAGAGTTCTTGGTCTTAGAAATACTGTTGTTGTTTTACATTACATCCTAGAGCCTGTTGATCCAGTGCCATAAGCCAAATTCACATTTTGCCTATTTCAGTGCCTGAGGGTGTTTCTACACATGTGCAGCCCAAGGGAGGTCTTAGGTTTTGTCTGCCAGCATATTACAGAAACATTAATAAGTGTCCTCTTTAAAACAGGCTGATTCTAAAGGCAACTGGGAAGTTAATGGGTGGTTTTTAGCTCAAGGGTAGGAAAAAAGATACAGCATGAACTATGATGAACTGAGATGGAGAGAAAGCCAGAAATCCCACTCCCACATGATTTTAATCTAATTGTCATCATGATTCCATAACTCCAAAAATGTTTCATGCCAACTTGCTTTTTGTTTGTAGGTTTTAATGTAGTGTGAATTGGTGGAATGATGCTAAAGGAGAGAGGATAAAGGTTAGGGAGATACAGTTTTTTGAAAAAAATCTGGTATGTGCCAGGCACAATGCTTGTCCCCTAAATCCTTTGCTATTTAATCTTCTCAACTGTCCCATGAAAGGAGGTGCTGTTACTGGCACCCCCATTTTACTGATAAGGCAACTGAAGCCCAGAGAGGTTTAGTAACTTTCCCAGAGTCGTATCATACAGCAAGTAACAGAATAAGTAACAGAAATGATTATATTTGTGTCTGTTTATGTGTGTATGGGTGCACACGCATTTGTGGCAGAATAAGCCAATAGATTTTTGTGGGATATCCACTGTCATGTATCATTATACTAAATACATATTAAAAATTAATTACAAGGAAACATTAAATCAAACATTCATTACAGAATTATAGTGGTTCCAGAAAAGAACAGTAGTGCTTTCTAGTTTTGTATGTGAGAACCTTTTCTTATCGAAACACTTCCCATCCCATATGATATAGCTCAACTTTTAACATCTTTTAACTTTTAACATCTTTTGACTGATAAAAATAACTAACCCAGAGGTTATGAATTAAGTAGTGTTTTATGTAAATTTTTACTTTACTAATCAACAGCTTTTCATACAGTTGAAAAGCACATGGGTACATTATGGGTACCTTGGTCAGCCCATCCAAAAGTAGTGCTTGGTACCTAAGTGTCCATCAACAAAGGAATGAATAAAGATATGGTACACATACACAATGGAATATTAATTACTCAGCCATTAAAAACAATGGAATAATGCCATTTGAAGCAACATGGATGGACCTAGAGATTGTCATACTGAGTGAAGTCAGAGAAAGAGAAATATCATATGATACCAATGCATGAAAGTGAAAAGTGAAAGTGAAGTCGCTCAGCGTATCCGACCCTCAGCCACCCCATGGACTGCAGCCTTCCAGGCTCCTCCGTCCATGGGATTTTCCAGGCAGGAGTACTGGAGTGGGGTGCCATTGCCTTCTCCGGATATCCCTTATAGGTGGATCTAAAAGAAATGATACAGATGAACTTACTTACAAAACAGAAACAGACCTATAGACTTAGAGAACAAACTTACGGTACCCAGAGGGGAAGGATGGGAGGAAAGGATAGTTAGGGAGCTTGGTATCAACAGGCACACACTGCTCTAGTTAAAACAGATAACCAACTGGGACCTACTATATAGCACAGGGAACTCTCCTTAATGTTATGTGGCAGCCTGAATGGGAGGGGAGTTTAGGGGAGAATGGATACACATAGATGTATGGTTGAGTCCCTTTGCTGTCTGCCTGAAACTGTCATAACATTGTTAATCAGCTATATTCCAATACAAAATAAAAAAGTTTTAAAAAAATACTGCTTGGTGCACCTATGGCTTTTGGGACCATACGTCCAAAAAGGGTCCTTCTCTGCTGGGATCTGTGGTTCTGCAGGTTGAGAGCCGTGATTTAGAAAATCAGAGAGGACACATCAAACATTCAGTCCCCCAGCGCTTCAGTGCATAAGGAGCAGGAGCGTGTGTTACTGCCGTGCTGGAGGTCAGGAGGTTTTCCTAAAACTGTATGACTCTCAAATTCAGAGAAAGTCACTAAAGCTGACTCAACACATTTTAAATCTAAGAGTATCATTAAGATAAAATTGTTTGTTCTTTAAATGACCAAATTAGGCATGATCATAATTAAAGAGAAAGCACTTCCTGGTAATAATTCCTCATCTCATTTTCAACTTGCCTTGTTTAGCTTTATGAACTTTGAGAAAGAAGCTATTGTTGCAGATGGAATGTTGTTTTCACTAGCTGTGGTATTGAGAAGAAACATTTAGACTTGCTTTGGTGGCAGGAAGTCCCAGCCTTCCTTTATTCTGGGCCGGGGGTGGGGGTGGGGGGTTTCTCTCTAAGTGTGAGCTTCCTGTTTTCTGGCGATGATTGGGGAAGGTTTTCTTTAATTTCTGTATCTGTTAATGAACAGAGAGTGTGTTAGTCACTCAGTTGTCTCCCACTCTTTACAACCGCTTTAGCCTGCCAGGCTCCTCTGTCCATGGAATCCTCCAGGCAAGAATACTGGAGTGGGTAGCCATTTCCTTTTCCATTGCATCTTCCTGAACCCAGGGATCAAACCTGGGTCTCGTACATTGGCAGGCAGACCCTTTACTGTCTGAGCCACCAGGGAAACCCTATGAACAGGGACCAGAACACAGTGAGTGAGAAATCTACCTGTCTTCCCCAACTCTCTTCTACCAGCCAGATGGGGTTATATGTATAAATCCTAGAGGACAGGGTTTATCCCCACAGTTAGCTCTGAAACTACAAATCCTTCTGAAAACACAGGAATCACCTGGTACAAAACCATTAACTCAGTCTTAATGAGAGTTATTCTGTGGAAGCATCATTGAAAAGAACAATACTTGATTGGTTTCTTTTTCCAAAATTTGTTTTGAGTCTGAGGTTTTTTCCCCCCAAAAGAAAAATTAGTGGGTCTAAATGAACCATTTGAAATCCAGCATTAGTAGAAAAGACATATCTTGGAGCTGATGACATTTGATGATTGGGAAATACATCTTAAGTTGGCCCTGATTCAAGGGCCAGTGAGCCTGAACCCCAAGTCCCCTACTCACCCTTTCAACTCTGTAAGTAAAAGATGAATGACATTGGTGGTCCCTTGAGATACTATTGAGCTAGAAATAGTCTCCCTAAGAGGAAAATCACTCAGCACTCTGTAGTCTCTCAAACTTTGCCTTTGCTTGCTTTAAATTAATTCCTACAGAAAGTTCATTTTGGTCGTAAAATGAGGGTCTACACAGGACAGATCACCAGGCCACAAATCAGGGCCAGTTTTAGGAACCAAAAAATAAAAATAAAAAAGCTAAGTTGCAGAAGGCAAATTCTGTTTAGGAAGCTGTATCTAAGTGTGCAAAGTCTTACTCCAGCCATGTAATCTTGATCCTCTTATGAATCTATGACCATCGGTCTTCACTTTAAATAACTACCAGCAACCCTGAAAAGTTGAGTGGGATTTTAACTCAATTTGCTCTTGCTTAAAATTGCCATTTCAGAGTCATTGTATTAACTTTACCTTCATTGTTTTTCAATTGGCTGTGTCTTGAATTTTTCAACGTTCTTCCTCCCCCACTCCTTAGACTTGGTATCATAAATTTGTCAGTTCACCCGTCCTCTGTCTATCCACCCATCCATCCATCTACCCATTCATCCATCCATCCTTCCTTCCACCCAACCATTCAAAAAGCATTTCCTTGCTGACCCTGTGCCAGGCCATACATCAGCTTAGTGATTTTCAAGTGGGGACAGTTTTGCCCTCCTAGGGCTATGTCTGGGGACATTTTTGATTGTCATAACTGAGAGTGACTGGGGTGCTACTCACCTCCAGTGAGTAGAACCTAAAGATGCTGATAAACATCCACAATGCAAAGGACATCTTCCAACAACGGGGGATTATCTGACTGAATATAATAATGCTGAGGCTGAGGCATTCTGCTGATTCAGAGGTAAATAGCTGGGTAGCTGACCATATGAAATTTACAGTATCGCAGGAGACATTGACAAATAAACAGGACTTGTGCTGATGCTACTTGTGAGGTCATAAGTGTTATCCATCATTTCATCTCTGCGTCAGAGGATGCTTCAGCAGTGAGTCCCTTCATGGATCTATGAGAAGAGTCTTTTCTGGAGAGGTCCAGTAGGAATTGGATATCGGGGGAAAGAGGTTGGGTGAACAAAAGCATTGTCAATGCAGGTTTGGGTCATGTCATTGTTGGAGTGAAGGTTGGGGCCATAAATGTGGGTGAAGACTCTGAGAGAAAGATAACAAGTTCGTGCACCTGCAGATGCCAGGTGAGGTGAGGAGAACAGTGACAGATGGCAGCTGAGACAGCTCCCTGGGGACCCTGGCACACTTCAGAAGAGCCGAAACAAGCAGTGGCTCCAGGCAATTGCCCCCATCCAAGAGCGCAGGCCCAGTGTGGCCTTACCCTTATGATTTTTCAAGAGAAGTTAGAAGCCCAGACTTTATATGAAGTCTCCTGAGTGTTAAACGTTAACTAATTCAATACAGTGAGTCCCCCGCATACGTCCCTTCAAGTTGCAAACTTTCGAAGATGCCAGTGTGCATTCGCGTGTCCGGTCACCTGTTTGTTCACGTGTCTGGTGTACATTGTCATTGTCACACGTGTGCGTCCTCTACACATGGTTGTGCTTTTGTGTACTGTACAGTCAGTGAACAGCCGACTCATCGGAAAAGACCCTGATGCTGGGAAAGATTGAAGGCAGAACAAGAAGAGGGCGACAGAGGTTGAGATGGTTGGATGTCATCACCGACTCAAGGGGCTTAAACTTGAGCAAACTGTAGGAGTTGGTGATGGACAGGGAAGCCTGATGTGCTGCCGTCCGTGGGGTAGCGAAGAGTTGGATATGACTTGACGACTGAATAACCACAGTAGTGTATAGAGCGCAGTAGTTAGATCTTTATTTCAAGCCCAGCATGTCCAGAAACAAGCGTGAAAGCGGCAGGGATATAGCTGGTACTGCTAAGATGTGCCAGGCGATAACCATGGAGCATGGGGCCCAGAGAAAGGATGAAGGGAGACAAGAGGAAGAAGAAGTAAGTGAAGAACCTCAGAGATTCACGATGCAGGCAATGGCAAGGGCGTTTTCTCTGTTTGAGGGGCACTGTTAATTTTTGAGTCACAGGACCCAAACGTGGAACGGTACACGAAGGTTGCAGCAGCCATTCAGAAAGCAATCCAGTGCTGCCATGTCATCTGTGATGCGTTTTTTTTTTTTTTTAGAGCTACTACCCAGACATCACTGGACTGCTTTTTTCAAGAGGGTAGATAGAATTGAATCCAGCAAGAATCTGAAACCTGTGCCATTAACGTCAGGTGTGAGTGATGTTATGCTCCATCTCCTTGTTGCTGGCGATCCTTCAGCTCGGTCATCTCCCACCACCTCCCCTCCTCCAGTCAGTAACTCTTCTTGTCTGTCCACTTGATGCCGGACAGATGACTCCTGTATGCCAGCTGTTGAACTGTTCTACTGTACTTTTCAAAGGACTGTACTGTAAGATTTAAAATGTTTTATTTTTGTGTGCTTGTCTTTATGCATTAAATGTGTGAAAAGTATTATAATCCCATTACTGTACAGTACAATATATAGTCAGCTATGTTAAGTTGGGTACCTGGACTAACTTTGTGGGACTTAAGAACAAATTGGATTTACGAATGCGCTTTTGGAACATAACTCATTTGTATGTAGGGGACTTACTGTATATGGTCTAGAAACCAAACTAAAACACATTGAGCACTGCTCACACCTGTAGGCTGCATTCTATAGTGTTCTGACATGTTTTTTCAGGGGTAAATGAGTGGAGACTCATGACACCCGATATGGGACCTGGGAGACAGAAGGTGCTCCATAAATATTGGTTGAGAATGAATGTGTGTGTGGCTAGTCGCTCAGTCATGTCCGACTCTTTGCGACCCCGTGAGCTGCAGCCCACCAGGCTCCTCTATCCATGCAGTTTCCCAGGCAAGAAGACTGAAGTGGATTGCAATTTCCTTCTCAAGGGGATCTCCCTGAACCAGGGGCCGAACCTGAGTCTCTTGTGTCTGCCTTATTGGCCGGCGGATTCTTTACCTCTGAGCCACCTGGAAAGCCCCAGGATTGACATTGGAGCGGATGATTCTTTGTTGTATGGCTTGTAGGGTATTTAGCAGCCTCCCTGGCTTCTCCTCACTAGATGCCAGTAGCATTCCCTCCTCCCCGAGTTGTGCCAGCCAGGGTGTTTCCAGATGTTGCCAGCAATGTGCTTGCCCAGCAAATTACAATTTAAGTCAGTGCCATGAGAACTTGGCTGTGGCCTGCTTGCGGATCTGTCAGCCCCAGGTACTGAACCCAGCAAGAGTCAGACAAGCTTCCTAAGTCCTCCTGGTCTCCACAGAACAGACACCTGGGCGCCTCTCTCCTGGATGGAGGTCATTTTGTGACTGTCTGCTGCTTCCAAGGAGTTTAGCCTTTCAAGGCCCAAGTCACCTCTTTGGTTAATGAATGTTTAACAGAAGCGCCTTGGGAGATGGAGTGTACCTGCAGCTCTGTTTCACAGCTGCTCACAGCTACACACACCTGGCCCACCCACCTGCTGGAGAAGGGCTGGCAGAGTAATCCCTGTGCTCCAGGGGCTGTCCACGGGGACGAGGAGGCCACCCTGTTGCCCTGGTCTTTGATGGTATCAGTAATGAATGCAGAAACTACTATTAGCTTTATTGAGTGACAGGCCTTTACTAACTCAGGCAGGTGGTTCTCAAACTTGAGAGTAAAAAATCACCTGGAGGGACTTCCCCTGTGCACCAGTGGCTATGACTCTGTGCTCCCAATTTAGGGGCCCTGGGTTCAATCCTGGTCAGGGAACTAGAGCCCACGTGCTGCAACTAAGAGTTCGAGTGCTTTGGTGGCATGTTGCCACGAAGACAAGACTGAAGATCCTGAGTTCCACAACTAATACGTGGTACGGCCAAAACAAATAAATATTAAAAAAAAAAAAAAATTACCTGGAGGACCTATTGAAAAGAACTGCGAGGGTTTCCACAATGGCACCTGCCATCACCAGTGTCCATGTGGTGTAGGGAGCTCCCAGGAGCAGCTGCCACCAATGTCTATGTCCCCAAAATGAGCCACAGTTGATTCCTGCCTCTCTGCAGACTCTCCAAGACCCACAGGTGAATGGAAGTCTTCTGTTGAAGTATGCTGACTTGTGACAGCCTTCAGCATCCTCCTCATAGAGTAGCTTGGGGAAAATGCCAGAATTCACTTGCCATCAGATTTCAATATAAATAAAAGGACCTGTCTGCAGAAAATGATGAAAAGAATGGTTAACCCTTTTACCTCTAAACATTGAATGAGATAAACTTCTAGTTGCTATTCTTTATTTTTGTTTGTGTACCCAGTGTTCTGTATAAATAATTAGAATGTAATCATTTAATTCTCAAAGAGGTTAAATATATCTATAGCAGTCAACCTCAGTCAACTACACTACAATATTCCATTCTACATGTGTCAAAAAAAAAAAAGGACTACTGGGCCCAGAGTTTGTGACTCAAGAGGTTTAGGAATGGGGTTTGAGAATTTGGACTTTCGTCTTTTTAAAAAAATTTTTTTTTTGATATGGACCTTTTTTTTTTTTCTTGGTTCATAAATTTTATTCCTTATTTTTTGCGTTCAAGTCTTAGTAAGTTCTAATCTCAGCATATAGTTGTTATGCTTCTGTTATGGGGACAGAGACAACCCCAGGGTTTATAACTCTCTATCTGTACTAAAAAGTTAACATTTATTTCATAGTGATAGTGAAGTCGCTCAGTCGTGTCCGACGCTTAGCGACCCCATGGACTGCAGCCCACCAGGCTCCTCTGCCCATGGGATTTTCCAGGCAAGAGTGCTGGAGTGGGGGCCATTGCCTCCTCCGATGTTTCATAGTATACTCATCTCTAATTTTTAATGGGTACATAACATACCATTCATTACCTTTATATGTTTATTGACTAGTTCCCCAGACCAGGTGTTGGCAAACTGTGGCATGTGTTTGTAAATAAAGTTTTATTGGAATACAGGCATATCCACTCATTTACATACTGTCTACAATTATTTTTATTCTACAAACAGCATAGTTGAGAAGTTGTGAGAAAATCTATATGGCCTGAAAAACCTAAATTAGTTCCTTTCTGGCACTTTCCAGAAAAATTTTTCTGACTCTTGCCTTAACTTTTAAAATACCTTTCTTTGCAACAATTAATTAAGAAAAAGTAGAAAAACTAGGTCTACTGAAGAAAGATGTTTTTAAGGTTCCACTGTCCGCTACTATTAATATCTCTCCTACAACAGTCTAGCTATGATACGGTATGGTGGTAGTAGTAAGAATTTGGGGGGGGGGAAGGCCCAGTGCTCTTGTAGGTAACACTTCTCTGATCCCTATTAATCTAGATATGCAATTTTATACTCTGGATGAGCATATTTTTAATTTTGATTTAAAGTTAACCAAAGAAGGAAGTAACATTAATTGTACCATGAAAACCAATCGAAAGAACACTTTCTACTGGGGATGAAAAAGCAGACTAAAGTAAATTCTCCATTTCTACAGACTAGCTGTAGTGACCAAAAGGCACAGAGAGAGTTGAGTAAGGGAAAGAGATGGTGGTCTCAAGACTGTCCTGTCCTTCTGAACATACCATAGGCATAAACTTGCATATGACTATAAGAAAACTGTCTCCAGGTGAGAAAGTTCTAGAGCAACTATCTTACTATTTTTTTAACAAAATAAATTCTTCTATATGGGAAAGTTTTATTCTTCAAAAAAGAAAACTTCTGGAATGGGACCAGCTAAGTCAGTCCTGACTGTCTCTGAGATAAAAGATGAACCAGGCTGATGGTTCTTAATCCAGTCTTGTGTGAACAAAGTAAGCATCGGGAAGTATAGGTGTCATCTTCTAAGGAAAATATTCTGAGGATCCGGCAGCATAAATCCATCAGTGAGTTTGTAGTAGACTATTGTAGAGTGGGACTCCACTACGGCCAAAGTGAACGACGTGGGCAAGTTGGGATCGCCTTGCAGTTTTCACGATGCCGTCAAGATTTCCCTTATCCTGTTATGGCTGAGGGAAGCACTGACGGATGTAGGTACCACAGTCTGTAACCCTTCTCCTTCTGTCTCAGTACCAAGAAGGCAGATGAGCTGGAGATCTGGTAGTCCCACACAGTTTACTTCATGCCAGCTTTTACTCTCCATGAGGTCCAGGAAATTTATTTCATAATATTGTTTCTTTTTAATTTAATTATTTTAATTGGAGGCTAATTACTTTACAATATTGTGGTGGTTTTTACCATACATCGACATGAATCACCCACAGGTACACATGTGTCTCCCTGTCCCGAAGCCCCCTCCTACCTCCCTCCCCGCCCCATCCCTCTGCATTGTCCCAGAACACTGACTTTGAGTGCCCTGCTTCAGGATCGAATTCGCACTGGTTATCTGTTTTACATATGGTAATATACATGTTTCAGTGCTATTCTCTCAGATCATCCCACCCTCCCCTTCTCCCATAGTCCAAAAGTCCGTTCTTTACATCTGTGTCTCTTTTGCTGCTTTGCATATAGGGTTGTTGTTATCGTCTTTGTAAATTCCATATGTGTGTGTGTGTGTGTGTGTGTGTGTGTGTNGGGGTGGGGGTGGGGAATGGGAGGGAGGCCCAGATGGAGAGGATATACGCATACATATAACTGATTCACTTCATTGTACAGCAGAAACTAGCATAACAATCTCAAGCGATTATGCTCCAATTTTTTTAAAAGTCTAAAAGAATCTACAAAATTAAAAAAAAAAAAAAAACTAGCTCTTCACTTCCCCACTATGGAATCAAAGATTTCAACTTCCTCTGGCAATTTGGAAGCTACATGAAGGAAGAGGTTTATAGAGGGAGAAACCCAGAAGTTCAAAATTTGGAGAGTGACACATAATTAAGATATTATATTACTTTCCTAAGGCTGCCATAACAAAGGAGCACAAACTGGGTGGCTTAAAACAACAGACATTTATTCTCTCATCGTTCTGGAAGCCAAAAGTACAAAACCTAGGTATCAGCAGGGCTGTGCTCCCCTGAGAGCTCTAGCGTAGCATCCCTCCTGGCCTTTTCCAGCTGCTGGTGGCTCCTGGCATTCCTTGGCTTGTGGGAGCATCACGCTAGTGTCTGTCTCCAGCAAACATCTGTTTGTTGATCTTCACATGCTATCCTGCTGAGTCCCTCTGCCTCTCTTCTTACAAGGACACCAGTCATTGGATTTTGTCATTGTTTAGTTGCTCAGTTGTGTCCGACTCTTTTGCAACTCCATGGACTGTAGCCCGCCAGACTTCCTCTGTCCATGGGATTTCCCAGGCAAGAATACTGGAGTGGGTTGTCATTTGCTTCTGCTGGCGATCTTCCCTACTCAGGGATCAAACTTGCGTCTCCTGCATTGCAGGCGGATTCTTTACCACTGAGCCACCAGGGAATCCCAGACTAAATCCAAAATTTTATCTCTAGACTCTTAAACTAATCACATCTACAAATAAGGTTCCAAGTAAGGTTTTTCTAAAACTCTTTCCAAGTAAGGTTCACAGTCTGAGCTTCCAGGTAGACTTGAGTCTGGAGGGAGATATCTTTCAACCTACTTCAGGTATTAACTGCATTGCCAGTCCTGATGCCCACATGAGAGAGGGGAAAATTGCAGCGAGAGGAGGAAGGCTTGCTTTCTGTGGAGCTAAAACATCCTCAGAACACTTGCTCTGTGGCTTCCCTTGGAGATGTGACCCTTTCAAAGGGTTTGAATCGCCCTAATGAGGAGACTTGAAGATGAGTCTATGTTGGAGACCCATTCCACTAAGGATTAGTTGGTTCCACCTGCCCGAGCAGATAGAAGTGGGGGAAACTGTTGTTTTAGCGAGAACATTAGCGAATTGTGCTATTCTTTTAAATGTGTTCCTCTGATTATGCGTTTGAGGGTCTGAATTAATCCGCAGCACAGGGATGCTGAATACATTGTGCTTTTCCAGTCAGGCTGACTGTGTTTTATCTGAACCAAACATCTGAATTTCACCCCAGGCAGATTTCTCTTCAGGTTGTAATTATTCTGGAACAAACAGAGAAAATAGGAAGGAGCCCCTCCGTGGGGACCAGAGTGCTCCCTGTATGGAAGGATTCCTACAGAAAATCTTCAAAACTGCATCCTTAAGTTGGTCTGGATAATTGCCGTCCAAAGTCCTGCTTCCCTGTTCTGTGTAGACGAGTCCTCAAAAAATTTTTTATAAAAAGGAAGAAAGAAAGAAAAGGAATGAAAATAGATCTCATTTTTCAGATTAGATACCATTGTATGCAACTCTTGGTGATCACATTGTTCCTTGGAGCCAAACCAGAACAAAACCCTGACTCTCTACACGTAACGCCTTCAAAGCCCTCTTCTTCGTCTTCCTTTTGAAAATCAAAATCCTTTAAGGCCCAGTGCAGGCATGAACCCTGACGTGACCGATGCTCAGACAGGAAGATAACTGGGGGCAAAAACTCTGCTGATTCTGATGTAACTTCAAAATGCTTTGATTTTATGGCTCCAGAGAGACATTTTCACACTTCTACAGAAATTCCTGTAGTCAACAAGAAGGAAATGGGGAGAGGGGAGGAATCAAAGTGTCTGCAAGAAACTCGAGAACTTTGACTGTACTTTCTTTTCGAGTAGGAGGATCTTGAACACACATTTTCGAGTACATATCATTCACTCTGGTCAGTGGGAGCCCAAGGTCCTGCTTCAGGAGCCGCCCAGCGACTGGGTGAGTCCATCAGCAGCTCAGTGCCCATCCTGTGTCCCAGCCGTCTGCCACGTGATGGGCCGCCTCTTCCAGCTCATTTGACATGTCTTTGCTGCTTGCCACCCTGGTTCCTAGACTCAGTATTTTAAAAAGAAAGATGGTCCACTGGTTAAGAATTCACCGTGCAGTGCAGGGGTGGGGACGCATGTTTGGTCCGATCAGCGAACTAAGATCCCACATGCCGAGGACAACTAAGTCTGCATGCCACAGTGAGAGAGAAGCTCATGCACCGCGATGAAGATTCCACGTGCCGACGCTAAGACCCGATGCAGCCGAATAGATGAATAAATTTTAAAATGTTTTTCAAAAAGGAAAAGAAGTTATACATATTTATATTCTTTTTCATATTCTTTTCTGTTATGGTTTACCACATGTTACTGACTATAGTTCCCTGTATAAAAGAATGTGTGTGTGTGTGTGTATATATGTAGAACTGAGTCACTTTGCTGTATAGCAGAAATTAACACAATATGGTAAATCAGCTATACCTCAATAAAATAAATTTTAAAAAATAATAAAAATAGACAAGACAAAAAATAAAATGGAAAGAAAGGCAGGTTCTCACCCTTTAATTTCTCTGGCAAAATCCAAGGCTGTGAAAATCCTATGCATGGATTAGGAGGAGACCCCCTCCACTGCCTGGCCACCCTCCACCTCACATCTCCCAGGCCCCATTTTGCCTCCCTTTCCTGAGTCAACAGGATAGAGACGCAGGAGAGCACCCACTGAGCTGGTGGCTGTGGACAGCAAGGTGAGGTGGCGGGGGCTGCTGCCGTGCAGCTGACCTCAGGCTGGACAAGACGTCCATCTGTGGCTTAGACTGGGGCAACTTCAGCTGCACTGAGAAGACCCCCTCAGGAATCTAGGAGACCACTCAGTCCCCCTCTTCCTTTGCTCTCACAAGGCTCTTTTGTCCCGTGCATTCAAAGCGATCCTCTTGTGCGACCTCTCACGGACTCATGAGAAGACACGGAGGAGGATTTTTGGCCCCGTATCTCAGATGAGGAAGCCCAGGTGTAAAGTTTCACCGTGACCTGCAGACATGTCCTAGGCCTCAGGGCAGAGCTCTCTGGATGAGCCAGTGGACTTGAGAGGGCAGCCGGTGTTCCCACCCCAGAGCACGCCAGGGTAAGGAGCCTGGCCACCACCTTCCTGCTTCTGCTCCCTTCCTTGCTTGTCTCTCTGTGAAGCAGGAGGTGTTGCCTCCTTCATTCTTCATAAAATGTAGAATGCTGCTTTAAACTGTAATCCAAAAAGACACATGCTCCCTATGTTCATAGCAGTACTGTTCGCAATAGCCAAGACATGGATACAACTTAAATGTCCATCGACAGGTGAATGGATCAGAAAGATGGGGCATGTATGTATATGTGTGGATACTCGCTCAGTTGTGTCCAACTTCTTGTGACTTTATGGACTGTAGCCTGCCAGGCTCTTCTGTCCATATACTCTAGGCAAGAATACTGGAGTGGGTTGCCATTTCCTTCTGCAATGTATGTTTATATAACATATATATATGTAGTTGCTGTCGTTCAGTCACTCAGTCATGTCCAACTCTTTGCAGCCCCGTAGACTGCAGCACGCCAGGCCTCTGTCCCTCACCATCTCCCAGAGTTTGCCCAAGTGCATGTCCATTGAGTAGTATTCCATTGTGTGTGTGTATATACATCTATATATTATAAAATACTACTCAGCCATATACAGAATATTATATGTAGTATTCCATTATAGTAGCCACAGTGGGATACTACTCAGCCATAAAAAAGAATGAAATAAGGCCATTTACGACAACAAGGATAGACCCAGAGATTATCATGTAAGTGAAGTAAGTCAGAAAAAGAAAAATAAATACCATATAGCTATGAAACAGAAACACAGATATAGAGACGGGAGGCTGGGGAAAGGATGGATTGGGAATTTGGGATTAGCAGATGCAGACTACTAATATACAGGATGGATAAGCGACAGAGTCCTAGCTGTATAGCACAGGAGACTATATGCAATATCCTGGAATAAACCATAATGGAAAAGAATATGTATGTGTGTATAATTGAATCACTTTGTTGTACAGCAGAAATTAACATTGTAAATCAATTATACTTCAATAAAATAAATTTTAAAAATCTTTCGGCAGCCACTTAACCCACATCCAGGTAAGGGGAGAGTCTGCCGCAGGAATTCAGACTGTGACGTCACTCTCCCCTCTATGACACATGTCTGAGAGCTCTTATTTTTGAAGAAATGAATAGTGAAATTGGTGCGGGCTAATGGTACAGAGCTGGCTGCAACTCACTCCGCTTGACATCAATTTGTAACTATAATCGGTTAGGTATTTAAAAGGAGTTGGGATTTGGAATTCTCTTCTCCTGGAGCAGCACACAGAAGAGAAGGCATGCAGAGACCCTGGAGACCCCCTGAGACAGAATATTTACCATGGACTTGGACAGAGGGGGATTTTCAAAGATTTCTGTTATTCGTAAAAATCTTTTAACCCGTTGTGGTCAAGGAGCCTCTTCCATTGCATGAGAATGATGGGACGTTGTTGAGATAACTATAATAAGGTGGGGACCCTCACTGAAGGCAAAGCGCCCAATCTGCGGGTGTATCCACCCTAGCTCCTGCCCTAGTGTGGGAAGCCCTACTCCTTTCTCTGGGAGGATGGACTTGCATCTTCAGTCTGCTTGGAACCTCTCAAGGGTTCTTGGCTCACAGATACCTGAATGGATACAGAGGAGGGGCAGATCAGGCTCAAAACTCAATCCCAGCATGTTACAGACTTTCGCATGTTGGAACCAGACCTGTGTGTGAAGTTAAGAGTGGGGAAGGCCACTGGGGAGCAGCACGTGTGAAAGGCAAGGGAGGGAGAGGGTCACATGAGGAGGCCTTGGTGGAGACTTGGCAAAGCCCAGAGGGAGCTCCAGAGCAGACAGCCCATTAGAGGAGTTGTGTCTTGGGTGGCCCGTGGACTCCCTCCTGGCTGCATCCTTGGCTTAAACACTGAGGCTGATTGCTCTCCTCTTTTTGCCCTTTCCTACCTATAATCCAGCAGTTCTCAGCCAGAGGAAATCCCCCCCCCCCCCCCCCGCCCCCCCCCCCCGCCAANTTGCTCTCCTCTTTTTGCCCTTTCCTACCTATAATCCAGCAGTTCTCAGCCAGAGGAAATCCCCCCACCCACCCCCGCCCCCTGCCCAGAGGAAATTTGGCAGCATCTGGAAACATTTTTGGTTGTGATAACTGGGTGAAGTGCTGTCAGCATCTAGTGAGCAGAGGTCCAAGATGCTGTTAAGCATCCTATATGAACAGTATGGTCCCTCCATAACAAAGACCTCCCTGGTCCCAATGTGCACAGTGCTAAGGCAATGCTGAGAAACCTGCTCTAATCCAACCCTTATGAGTCTCAGATAATAGAACTGAGGCTCCAAGAACCTGGCCTTCCACACTCAAACCTCTCCTGGCTGAAACCATGCTTTGTGTCTTTGTTTGCTTGGGGCTGGTGCACTGAAACAACCCAGAGGGATAGTACGGGGAGGGAAGAGTGAGGGGGGTTGAGGATGGGGAACACGTGTATACCTGTGGCGGATTCATATTGATGTATGGCAAAACCAATACAATATTGTAAAGTAATTAACCTCCAATTTAAATAAATTTATATTTAAAAAAAAAGAATGAATCAACAGCCAACCCACTTCCACTTTCCCTGGGTACCACCTTCAGATGAGCAGATGTGTCCTCAAGGATATTACTGCTCACCTGGGGAGTCATCCAGATATTCCTAGGAAGAATATGCCTTACATTCCTAGGAATGTAAGATGCCATCTCTTGCAGGAGAGCACAGTGGTGGCCTCTAGCTGATCTGGTCTGCAGAGGTGCTTTGTTTGGCCAGCAAGTTTTCCTTTTCTTTGTCTTTTTTAAAAATTCAAATGCTTTAATCTTTCTAGCAAACTGCAAGTACTCCTGGGCTTCCCAGATGGCACTAATGGTAAAGAACCCACCTGCCAGTGCAGAAGGCATCAGAGACCTGGGTCTGATCCCTGGGTCAGGAAGTTCCCCTGGAGGAGGACATGGCAACCCACTCCAGTATGCTTGCCTGGAGAATCCTATGGACAGAGGAGCTTGGTGGGCTGTGGTCTGTGGGGATACAAAGAGTCAGACACGACTGAAATGACTTAGGATGCATCCACAAGTTCTCCCAGGATAGTTCAACTTTATCAGCCCTCTGTGTGCATATCCGGCTCCTGAAAGCCACTGTGTTATCCACCTCCTAGTCTGAGACAGTGGTTCTCAAACATGAGCAAGCCTCAGAATCATCTGGAGGTCTTGTTAAAACCGATTGTTGACCCTCACCTGATCATTTGTGGACTTCTCAGGTGGTTCAGCAGTAGAGAATCTGCCTGCCAATGCAGGAGACATGGGTTCGATCCCTGGGACTGGAAGATCCCTTGGAGAAGGAAATAGCAATCCACTGCAATAGTCTTGCCTGGGAAATTCCATGGACAGAGGAGCCTGGTGGGCTACAGTCCCCGGGATCACAAAAGAGTCGGACACAACTGAAGCAACTAGACAACAACCCCCTGATAATTTGAATTTCTAAGAGGCATTTTGAGAACCACTGGTCTGAAGGAATGATTCTCAAACTTTAGTGAACATCAGATTCACCTGGGCAGCTGCAAAATCCCCCCAGATGCCATGACCCTCTGCCCCCAGATTCTGACTCCTTACATCCGGGGAGGGGTTTGGACATCTTCATTTTGAACAAGCCCTCCAGGTGAATCTTATGCACACCAGGAGGCTTAGAATCATTGTTCTGAGGGTCAAGTGAGTGGCATAAACCCCTGCTTCTCAAATAACTAATGTGCATATCAACCCCTCAAGACTCTTGTTAAGATACAGATGCTGGTTTAAGTAGATGTGTGCATAGCACCTGAGATTCTGCATTTCTAATCGCTTCCCAGGCAGTGCCCATGCAGCTGGCCTAGGGACATACTCTGAATAACAAGAGGTAAACCGATGGTTCTCAAGCAGGAGAGAATTTACCCATCAGGGGACATTGGACCACTTCTGAAGATATTTCTGGTTGTCACAGCAGGGGCTTAGGGTACTACTGGCATCTAGTAGAGGCCAGGGATGCTGCCAAACACCCCACAGTGCACAGGACAGTCCCCACAACAAGCAATGATCCAAACGCAAATACCAGTAGTGCTGAAGTCAGTAAACCCTGGGTAGACAAAGACACTGAGAGGTTGGCCAAACACTGATTAATGGGCCACATGGTCAACCAAGACTTCCTGGAGGAGAGAATACTTTAATTGGGCCTCTTGTCCAATTTTAAGTTCCTTTGAGAGACAGTAGGCTGATATGTAATTATGAGATTTCAACCCTCCTCTGCTTCTTCCTTTCCCTCTTTCCTGTTTTATTCTTTCTCCGAAGTGCTTAGATCTAGTATCTATATTTTCCTTGTGGTTGTTTAGTCTCTAAGTTGTATCTGACTCTTTGTGACCCCCTTGGACTGTAGCCCGCCAGGCTTCTCTGTCCACAGGGCTCTCCAGGCAAGAGTACTGGAGTGGGTTGCCACTTCTTTCCCCAGGGAATCTTCCTGGACCAAGAATTGAATCTGCATCTCCTGCAAGTCTCTTGCATTGGCAGGCAGATTCTTTAACACTGAGCCACTAGGGAAGCCCCCACATTTTCCTTACATGTATCTTCTTATTTATAATCTGCTTCTTCTATGATAATATAAACTTCAGAAGGACAGACACTTTTGCTTGGCTCACTTCCTTATCCATAGCACCTAGAACAGTGCCTGGCACATAGTAGGTGCTCAGTAAGTCAGTATTAAATGAGTCAGTGGATTTCAAGGTCTTTGGGCTTCCCTGGTGGCTCAGATGGTAAAGAGTCTGCCTGCAGTGCGGGAGACCTGGGTTTCCTCCCTTGGTCGGGAAGATCCCCTGGAGGAGGAAGTGGCAACCCACTCCAATACTCTTGCCTGGAAAATCCCATGGAGGGAGGAACCTGGTAGGCTACAGTCCATGGGGTTGCAAACAGTCAGACATGACTGAGTGACTTCAAAGGTCTTTGGAGAGACAGAAAGGAAGCGGGTGCTTTACTAAAGGCCTGGGGAAAGGCAGAAACTTATGTCATCATGCTTTCCTTTACCCATGTATTAGAAACTTACTTTGCACCTGTTCCCTGGGCACACATTCTTATATTCATTTATATATTTATATATATATATAAATGTCATGCTGTGTGACTTGTGATATCTGAGTTCCCTGACCAGGGATCAAACCTGCTACATTGGAAGCTCAGAATCTTAGCCACTGGACTGCCAAGGAAGTCCCCTGGGCACACACTTGATTTGCTCATGACAGGCTATGAGATATGCCCACCATCCATTTTTCTTGCCTTTCAGATATTCCAAGCAGGGCAGTAGGGTTTCCCTGACTGGACAAAGCGTTCATCCCTTTGTTTGAAGGACTGTTCAAAAGATCCTAGTGTCGTGATGCTTGGGAAGGAATCTGAAAGTACAAATGAAAACGAATGTCTATATCTCCTTTTTAATTCACTGCCTTTCTTTTCTTTGTCAACCTGATTTCCACCCAGAAAGTTCTTGCCCTGTATTTTCTGAGAATTGGAAAATCAGACCCTTCATTTGTGTGTCTGCCTTTGCTAGAGAACAAGCTGAGGGGCTCAGATTCAAAGCTCTTTTCAGAACCTTCTATTTTCCCATTAGCCTGAATCTCCAGGTACTTTTAAGGTACTCCCTTCAGAGGGAAGAATATTACAAAAACACTTTCTAATTATCGTTGGCCTTTTATGACTTTGGAGCTTCTGCTGCCTAGAAATGAACATCCTTGCCTGAGAGTGTTGTCCTCTTTCTCTTTGGGGAGACACGTTATCCCCATGGAGTTATTGACGCAGCCTGAACTGGCAGAATTTGTCTGATGTGTGTGACGTCAAAAGGGTCAAGACCACAATAAGAAGAACAGCTCTGAGTTGATTTGCATTCACTCACTGGCTCTGACACAAAAGCCCACTGCCCACCCCACAGCCTTCACTGCATGGTTCACTTATTTCTGTCCATTTCCTCCAAATTGACAAGGAGACTAAGAAAAAAAAAGTCAGGTTTTCTCTCCAGTATCCTCTGTCCAATATTCCCAGCCAGGCTGTAATGTGGACTGGTCATTGTCATATCAAGAGAAGGAAGAACTTTGGACATGATTGGGTCCAGCCTTCCCTTTTGACAGGTCAATTCCTTAGCTGTCCATCTCTTTCTGAAGAGTTTCAGGCTGAGGATCTTTTCTAAAGATTTTTTTTTTAATGTGGACCCTTTATAAAGTCTTTATTGAATTTGTTACAATATTGCTTGTTTTATATTTTGGTTTTTATTTTGTCTATGAGGCATATGGAATCTTGGCTCCCTGAGCAGGGATCAAACCTACACCCTCTTGTGTTGGAAGGCGAAGTCTTAGCCACTGGACCACCAGGGAAGTCCCCAGACTGAAGATCTTTAAAAGCTCAGCCATCTTTGATCCCACCTAAAGAATCCATTCTCACCCTCTCTGGCTGTATCTAACATATCACCTGTTTCCAGGTGCTTTGGTGCAGACGACAGAATTGCTTTCTGGCAAATATAAAAACACAAAAGCAGGAGGGGGCTTACAGGATCTCCAGGCGGTCAGGTGGCCAGGCTCAGGGCAGCCACACAGCAGGGGTGAAGTAGGTCCTTTGCCCAGGTCTTGTTGCAGAATTGCTTTGTGAAGACCCCAGTGCTGCTGCTGCTGGACACACACAAGATGCAGCCCCAAGCCATGCCACGCACTAGGGTGAGCTGGCAGTTCCACGCTTGAACGGAGGACCGAGGCCAAAAGTCGCAGCCAGTGGTTCTCAGCTGACTGGGGTTGCTGCTATCAGTGTTTCTGTGGCAGCAGTGGATGGGGGTTTGACATAAAAAGAAAATCAGTTATCTGCAGATGCCCCGAGCACAGTTTCATCATCAAGCACCCTTGCTCCCTCATTTGGAGGTGCTCTGTGCTGGCAGTGGGGTCAATCCCTTGGTGTCAGTTATTTGAAACAAGCGACTTGACTAAGGCTGTTTTGTGTGACCTGTTGGGACAGCTGGTTTGTTTTCCCTCTGAGGATGTCACAGCTGCAGGAGCAAAAGCCACAGGCTGTCACCAGGCTGTGCAGCCTTCACTCAGTAAGATTGGCTACACCCTGACCTGACACTGGAGGGGCAGCTGGGAGGGCAGCCCAGAAGTCACATCCTCAGGGGAGTCACAGATGCTCAGCAGTGGGAGGGAATCTGAGGGGTGACCCCTAGACACACGGTAGGAGATGACTGGAGAGGGGATGGGGCCGTCAGGACTTTAGTGAGGGAGTCATTCCCTGGAAATCCTCCCCCCGCCCCTGCTTCGGCTATACTTTCCCTGCCGTATTGGCCCTTCCACTTGGAAGGTGCTTCTGGGTCATTCACACCCCATACCCACGATGACTGGACCAGTGTTGCACCTGGTCAGGTGGGGCAGCCTGACTCCACCCTTTCTCCCCGCTCTCTTTNAAAAAAATCAAACAAATAAGTGGGACTACATCAAGCTAAAAGGCTCCTACACACCAAAGGAAACAGTCAGCAAAATGAAAAGGCAGCCTGTTGAATGGGAGAAAATATTTGCAAACCATATATCTGGTAAGGGGTTGATATTCAAAATATATAAAGAACTCACACAGCTCAATAATAAAAAATCAAATAATCCTATTAAAAATTTGGCAAAGTACTTGAATAGACATTTTTCCAAAGAAGACAAATGGCCAACAGGAACATGAAAAGATGCCCACCACCACTAATTGGGGAAATGCAAATCAAAATCTCAGTGAGATATCACCTCACACCTGTTAGGACGACTGTTATCAAAAAGTCAAAAGATAATTGTTGGCAAGGATGTGGAGAAAAGGGAACACCTGTACACTGCTGGTGGAAATGTAAATTGGTACAGCCACTATGGAAACCACTGTAGGGGTTCCTCAAAAAATAAAAAATTGAGCTACCATATGATCCAGCAATCCCACTGCTGGGTATGCATCCAAAGGAAATAAAACCACTATCTGGAGACGATATTTGCACCCTCAGGTTCATCCCAGCATTGTTCATAACAGCCAAGATATGAAAACAACCAAAATGTCTGTTGACAGATAGATAAAGAAATTATGATATACAGTGGAATATTGTTCAACCCTGAAAAAGAAGGGAGTCCTGCCATTTCTGACAACGTGGATGAAACTGGAGGACATTATGCTAAATGAAATAAGCCAGACAGAGGAAGACAAATGCCATATGGTATCGTTTATATATGCAGAGGGAATGGAATTTACAGCGACAGAGAATAGAACGGCGGTGACCAGCGATTGGGGCAGAAGGAAATGGAAAGATGCTGCTCAAAGTGTACAAACTCAGATATAAGATGAAAAAGTTCTGGAGGCCTAGTGTATAGCACGGTGACTAGAGTTAATAATACTGTGCTGGATACTCGAAAGTTGCTAGGACAGTTTATCTCAAGTGTCTTCACCATAAAGAAATAACTATATGAGATGAAGGGCATGTGAGTTAGCTCGATTGTGGTAATCACTTCAAACTGATGTATATCAAAACATCACCTTGCAAACCTTAAATATCTACAATTTTGTCACTCATATCTCAATAAAGTGGGGAGAAAGTCCACTTTCTATGTGAGGGAGGCAGTCGTTTTTCCTCACAAAGGGATACTAAGGGAAGGATAGAGTGAATCATTCCTTCCACCAGGAAGCAAGGAGGCCACACTGTCCTCAGCCTAAAAGTCAGGATTATAAACTGCTCTTCATTCAGCAGACCACACGGAGAGCCATCATCTCTGGGTCCGTCTGTGTGCTGAGAATCACCACTCGGAAAAGGAGTATCCTAGTTAGAGAATGAAACTCTTAAAGCTATAGGTGCTGAACTTATCATCTTGTGTTATTTTAACCTGAAGTGAGGTGAAGTGTTAGTTGCTTAGTCCTGTCCATTTTAACCTGAACTTGGGCACAAAACACATTCATGGGGTGTGCGTGCCTGAACATAGGACCCAGCCACTGCTGGCATAGAAGCTTAGACTGTCTTTGTTTAAACAACCTGCTCCATCATCCTTACCTTGACTTACCCTCTTCCCCCATAAGTCTGTTTATGTGCAGGATGTGTGACAAGATTCAGTTCTTGTCACTTGGCATTCAGTGGAGTCCATCATTGTCCCTTTATTTGTGTCTCTTTATTTTCTGAGACACTTTGTTTCTCTTGAGAGTTTCAACCCAAGTCCAGAAGTATGTCCCAAGAAAGGGGCCAGATATCTATTTGTAGACTCAATCTGTTGAACTGTGCTTGCTATCCAGGTGCTCAGCTTGGTCCCCATTAAAAAGACCCAACTGGAGCATTGCACTAGTGTGCAGAGGGTTCCGGAGAACCAGCCCCACGCTGTGATGCTAATGGTCTGCCCTTAATGGAGAAGATTTAAAATGTAGCACACAGGCTAAGTGTGATTTAACTCGAGGCAGGAGCGTGGCTTTAGCACCAAGCTAGGAGGAGATGGGCTATTAATCCTTTTGACATCCCCTTTGAATAGCATCATATTTCAATCCTGTTAAGCTGTGGAGCCATTGTTTATCGGTCTCCCTCCGAAAGCAGGACCTCTGTTGTGCTGAAGCTGCAAAACATTGCCCAGGTCTGTGCCTTTAAGATGCCAGTTGGGTTCAGCCTGCTAGCTGACCCCCTCCGCCAAACTCAACAACTCTGAGATAAACTCCAGCAGCACCCAGCTGCCTCTGCTCTCCCATCTGTCACTGACCAAGCAAGGGGTCAGTGGGCCTGGTACCTTTTACTTGGAATGTTGAGAAAAGAAAGAAGAAAAAGCACATCTGGAAAATAGGAAAAAAGGAAAAAAAAAAGGAAACGGGAGGTGGTCAGACATGCTGAAGAACCCAGAATTCCAGTTATGATGATCCCCTTGCCTTTGCCCTTCCTGTTCTGATCTCCCCAGCTGCAGTGTTCATTCATTTTTCAGTCTTTCATCAAACATCTGTTGAGCACCTCTAAAGTGCACTGTGAGAGTTGGACTACAAAGGAAACTGAGCATGGGAAGAATTGATGCTTTTGAACTGTGGTATTGGAGAAGACTCTTGAGAATCCCTTGGACTGCAAGGAAATCCAGCCAGTCCATCGTAAAGGAAATCAGTCCTGAATATTCATTGGAAGGACTGATGCTGAGGCTGAAACTCCAACACTTTAGCCACCTGATGCGAAGAACTGACTCTTTGGAAAAGACCCTGATGCTGGGAAGATTGAAGGCAGAGGAGAAGGGGATGACAGAGGATGAGATGGTTGGATGGCATCACCGACTCAGTGGGCATGAGTCTGAGTAAGCTCTGGGAGTTGGTGATGGACAGATAAGCCTGGTGTGCTGCAGTCCGTGGGGTTGCAAAGAGTTGAACACGACTGAGCTGCTGAACTGACACTGGGCTTGGGGACACTCCAGCAGATGTACACGGTTCCCCATATGACATTGCTCCACCATTGCCCAGTGAAATACCAAGGGGCAGAACTCCCTTCTGTACGTCAGGAGGATGGTCACTCCCCCACAGGCTGCCCTCTGCCCATGTGGTTACAGGATTATAGGAGAAGAGTGCAGGGAGCAAGGGGTCCAGACACCTGTGGCAGGACACCTCGTTCCCTGGCCTATGCCACGTCTTGTGCACCGCTCACTCCACAGCTGGAATTGTTAAGGGGGCTGTAACCCCCTAAATTAGCTAGCACGCATGTACTGATGCCGTTGTTGTTTGACCATTACGTCATGTCCAACCCTTTTCTAACCCCATGGACTGTAGCCCGCCAGGCTCCTCTGCCCATTGGGATTCTCCGGGCAAGAATGTTGGAGCAGGTTGCTCTTTCCTTCTCCAGGGGATCTTCCCGAGCCAGGGATGGAGCCCATATCTCCTGCTTGGCAGGCAGGTTCTTTACCACTGAGTAAAGCCCATGGAAAGCCCATGCATGCATTGATAACTTATACAAGGGCTGTGAGCCTGAAATTTTGCTTAGGCATCTTGCTTGTTTTACTGAATACAGTTTAAAAAACCTTTCAAAAGACGTGTTAATACACAACATGTTATACATAATTCAGTTTTCCTTTAGCTATTAATTTTGCAGGCACAGTATTTTTAATTGCTACCATTGCCGGGCTAGCCCCCACCATGTGAACCTGAGACCTCAGAGGGTCTGAGGACCCTTCCCTCACCTCCTTCCTCCTCATAGCAGTGTCTGAACCCTGTATTCAGAAGCACTGATGAGTGCTCCCCCGCGTGCCAAACCCTGCTTGGAAAAGCAGGAAGAACGTGAATAAAGCAGCATTTATCTCCAGGGAGTTCACAGCCATGAACAGGGAGTTATTATACAGTGTGCTAAGGGGGTTGTATAGGGAATCAGTGGCATCAGCAGCCTGGGGGCACTGGGGAAATGATGCAGGCCTTTTAGAGGAGGAGCCGGAGCCAGGTGAGAAGGTAGGGAACTGTGTGATGTGAAGTGGGTCGATGCTGCGGAGTTTAAAGGAGAAGCGGAAGTGGCGTGGACAAGCCAGGTCATGGAGGACCTTACATGTCATACCAGAGAGATGGGTGGAAGAGTCCATGAACAGGGACTTCCGTGACCAGGTGGTCTAGTGGCTAAGGCTCTGTGTTCCCAGTGCAGGGGGCCTGGGTTCAATCCCTGGTCAGGCAACTAGGTCCCACATGCCACAACTGAAAGTTCGCACGCCACGACTAGAACATCTCGTATGCCGCAGCTAAGACCTGGTGCGGTCAAATAAGTACTTATAAAAATACTGTATTAGAAAGGGGACTTCCCAGGTGGCCCAGTGGTTAACAATCTGCCTGCAGTGCAGGAGACTTGGGAGACGTGGGTTCGATCCCTGAGGCGAGAAGACCCCCTGGAGAAGGGAATGGCAACCCACTCCAGTATTCTTGCCCAAAGAGTCCCATGGACAGAAGGAACCTGGCAGGCTACAGTCCGTGGGGTGGCAAAGAGTCAGACATGACTGAACGTTCATGTACATGCATATGCATTTTTAAAAAAATGCCATGAACAAAGCTGGGCATGTGAGGACTTTGGGCAACAAAGTAGTAGCATCCTCTTGGGGTTGGTTTTGCCAGTTGTTTTGCCAGTGGTTCTCAAATTTGAACATGCTTCAGAATCATCTAGAGGGTTTGATAAACCCAGATGGCTAGGCCCCACCTCCAGAGTTTCTGATTCCGCAGGTCTGGGGCAGGACTAAGAATCAGCTTCTCTAACAGGCCCCCAGGCAAGGTCGATCCTGCTGGCCGAGGGTCCATACTCTGAGAAGCCTGGCTTCATGAGGTCAACCAGGGGAAGCGGTGGGCCCTGAAACCAGCCAGGAAGAGGGAAGAGGCCAGGAGCCACGTGAGAGCAGCTGCCCACAGACGGGGTGTCTGTCCTCGGGTTCACACTCTTGGTCCCAAGTGATAATTCCCCAGATTCATCTAGCTCATCTTGGCAACAGCTATGTTAAGGAGACAGTGACCTCCTTTTCGTAATTGTATATAACTTGAGTGCCTCTGGAAACACTTCCCTTTGTGTTTCTAATCTTCTCTGTCCTCTCGGAGAGTAAACATTGCATCTTGAAGCCCCCTTCCTCACTGGTTTAAGCCTCTCGCGGCTTTCTGGTCACCTAGGTTGCGTCATCCGAACGTAGCAGTTTCAGAGCCTAAATGCCTCTCCCTAGTCTTCCTCCCACCCTCAAAGTTCATGATCTGTCAAACACTTCTGCTCATTGGAAGTGTTGGTATAAAGGAGCCTGGAGACAAAGCTCTTACTTGATAAAAGGAAGCCGCGCTCCACACTCTGAAGCGTTCTTTTTTTTTTTTTTTTTTTTTATGAGGTCAACCAGGGGAAGCGGTGGGCCCTGAAACCAGCCAGGAAGAGGGAAGAGGCCAGGAGCCACGTGAGAGCAGCTGCCCACAGACCGAGTGTCTGTCCTCGGGTTCACACTCTTGGTCCCAAGTGATAATTCCCCAGATTCATCTAGCTCATCTTGGCAACAGCTATGTTAAGGAGACAGTGACCTCCTTTTCGTAATTGTATATAACTTGAGTGCCTCTGGAAACACTTCCCTTTGTGTTTCTAATCTTCTCTGTCCTCTTGGAGAGTAAACATTGCATCTTGAAGCCCCCTTCCTCACTGGTTTAAGCCTCTCGCGGCTTTCTGGTCACCTAGGTTGCGTCATCCGAACGTAGCAGTTTCAGAGCCTAAATGCCTCTCCCTAGTCTTCCTCCCACCCTCAAAGTTCATGATCTGTCAAACACTTCTGCTCATTGGAAGTGTTGGTATAAAGGAGCCTGGAGACAAAGCTCTTACTTGATAAAAGGAAGCCGCGCTCCACACTCTGAAGCGTTCTTTTTTTTTTTTTTTTTTTCTTGTTATTTATTTTTAGAAGCAGCGGTTTTTTAAAAAAAACACCAAAAACATTTTGTACTGGAGCACAGCTGATTAACAATGCTGTGGTGGTTTCAGGTGAACAGCAAAGGGACTCAGCCATACATATACATATAGTTTCGTTATGTTGAGACTATGGTCTTAGAGACTCAGCCTCGCTGCCCAGGATGATGCCTGCCTTCTGGGCTAGGCCACTGCCTGCCACCTGCCTTTCCTTCCCTTGTCTCCTGTCATACCCCATTCTACTATGTTTCTCACCAAAGGACCCAGCAAGGAGACAGGCTGCTTCCCGGAGCCCAGAGCCATTGGAAAAAGTGGAAAAGTGGGGGTCAATAAAGCAGAGTTGCCAAAGAACCCAGCCCCCCTTCTCTGGAGTGGGAGGAGAGGCTTCTCCAAGATCCTCCCCAAAGACAGTTGTGAGTCTCCCATTCATGATACCTGCAGAACAGCTGGGAATCTCAGCAAAATCAGGCCCACTTCTTGGACACATTTGGAAGATTCTCCAGTAGCACAGGTGTGCAGGTGTGCTAAGTCACTTCAGTTGTGTCTGGCTCTTTGTGACCCTATTGACTGTAGCCCGTCAGGCTCCTCTGTCAATGGGATTCTCCAGGCAAAAATACTGCAGTGGGTTGCCATACCCTCCTCCAGGGGATCTTCTCGACCCAGGGATCAAACTCAGGTCTCC
>SJYX01008583.1:0-18527 GCA_006410675.1 Oreotragus oreotragus | reverse complement strand
TTGCCTGGAGAATTCCATGGACAGAGGAGCCTGGTGGGCTACAGTCTATGGGGTCACAAAGAGTCAGACACGACTGAGTGACTAACACTTTCACTTTAGTGTGCTTCTGAAAAATCTAGTTAGTCCTCTGCAAAGCTGAGAAGTGTGTCCATGGGGCCATGGGGAGTGTTTGACCACGTCTTGTAGGAAGCAAGGCGCGGCCTAAGGCTTTGTGCCCTCTAGGTCATGGCTTCATGTGCTTTTCTTTGGGTTAGAGAGTCTCTACACCCTACAGAGACTGGCGGTATTTCCCGTCTTCTTCTCCAGGTCTTTCTCTATGTTTGTGCCCTGCTCTCTGCCACAAGAGGAGACCTGTACAGATGACATCAGTGAGTTCTGCCCACAGGGGGTCCCAGCAGGAGCGCCGATGGAGAAGGAGGGCTAGCTCAGAGAGTTCCCAGGGCTCACTTCTCCCCCAGCTTGTCACCGTGGGCCTAGGTCATGTCCCTGCACCAAAGGTCCCTGCAAGGCCGCTTCCCCGCTTGCCGTTGGTCTGCGCCCACAGCTGGTTGCTGTCTGTGGCCCCAGTTCCTGCTCTGTCCTGCCTGGCTTCTGGCTTCTCTATTGGTTTGCTTGAGCTGCCTTAACAGAGCACGGCAGACTAGAGGCTCAAACCACAGAACCCTGTTATCCCACGGCCTGGAGGCTGAAGGTCCGGCGTGTTTGTTTCTTCTGAGGCTCCCTCCTTGGCCTGAAGACGGCCGTCCCTCTGTGTGCATCTGCCCAGTGCCTGTCCCCCTACTTCCAAGGACAGCAATCATATTGGATCGGGACCCACACCCAGTGGCCTTATTTTAACTTGATCACCTCTTTAAAGACCTTATCTCCAAATTGGTCACATTCACGGGTACTGGGGGTTGGGACTTCAACACAAGAATTTGAGGGTACACAATTCAGCTCGTCACACTCTTTATTAGTCAGTTGTCCGAGTCTGAATGTGCCATCCATTTTCTGCTGCCTGACGGATGAAGGAATGTGCTTTGGTCTGTTTCTGATAGAAATGTGTGCCAGATCACCTACTTGTCTCCTCTGCAAGCCCAGGAATTGGAATTATAGTGTATAAACTGGGACCAAGTTCTGCATGGAGTCAGCAAACCCCTGCTCACATGAAGCCCCCACGCTTGGCCTCTCTTTGGGACCATGCTCTTCTCTTTGGGTAACTTCTGAAGTCACAGCTTGCATGGTGTTTTCTAAAGCAGCAGCCCCCAACCTTTTTGGTACCGGGGACCAGTTGTATGGAAGAGTTTTTCCATGGACCAGGCCTAGGGGTTGGTTTTGGGCTGATTCAAGTGGATTACATCTATTGTGCACTTTATTTCTATTGTTATTATGTCAGCTCCACTTCACATCATCAGACATTAGATCCCAGAGGTTGGGGACCCCTGTTCCAAAATCACACCCCCGACCCGGCCCCCAACAAATGATTCTTAAACCAGTGCACGCTGATGCAAGAGAACCTTTGCCTGAGCATCACCAAGCTGTGACTGGTGTATATTCTTGTGACAGCTGAAGATGGAGCCTGCAATGGTGAGGTCTGTTGGGTACAATGGGGAGCATAGGACACAGCTCCCGGCAGGTGAGAGGAAAGGGCCTGGCTTCCATGACCAGATGAGAAGTTTGCATTTGGAGGTAATGAGTAGGTACCCATGAGGATATGAGGTGGTTACAGTTCTGCTTCAACTACAGCAAGTGGGGATGGGCCAGAAAGCACAGGTTGCAATAACCGTGGAGGCAGTGTCTGGTCTTCCGGAGTGTTGAGAAACAGTCCCCTTCCTGAGATCTATGCCAGCCCATTCCATTGGCTTCCTGGTGTTTGAAGGTCTCTTTTCCAGAATTCTCCAAGCCCACTTGATAGTGGTATCACTCTTCCTTTAAAGTCTGTATTTCCTTTCATTCACAAACGTAACTCCCCAGCTCACCCCATCATGCTATTGATGAGCCTAGGGATTTGTTTTTATTATTTTTTAGTGTTCTGGCGTCATCAACTGCCACTTTGGATGCTTTGCAAACTCTGAGATTTTGTTCCAAGGCCCCCTGTTCTTTTATATTTGTTTGTTTGTCCTGTAAATTATCAGGAAACCTAGACCATATGTTCCTGATTCATTGACACCAGAGTCGTCAGCGTTTTGAGTAGTTGTTTGAAGTCTGTAAAGGTTTTATGTCTCTGGTTTGTGTTCCTCTTTAATTAAATGCAGTTCATCCAACACTTAGGAGCCCTACATGCCAAGCACTGGAGATGCAGGGAAAATTAAAACACAAACCCTTCCTTCATGGAACTTGCAGCATGAACCTCCCTGCCACAAGCTGATGAAACGAAATCAGGGTGCTAAGTGTTCATTTTCAAACTCCAGGTCCGTGTGTGTGAGCAATTTCCAGATCCCGCCACCATGGCCTTTGGATTTCTTCTTCCCAGCTGGAGTCCCTTCAGGGATGCATCCCAGAAGGCTTGATTCACTCTGTTTGAAGCCTTTTCACTGCTACCCCCCAAACACCTGGTTGTGCCTTTCCATCAATGTGCAGACCTAAGCACGAAAGTTTGCTTCTGTGCTCGTGGTGCAATCAGATTTAGGACTTTTGACTCTGAAGCTCCGGGGAGGAGAGTTCTAAGGAATTCTGGCAGATAGTGGGACTTCCCTAGTGGCTCAGATGATAAAGAATCTGCCAGCAATGCAGGAGACCCAGGTTCCATCCCTGGGTCAGGAAGATCCCCTGGAGAAGGAAATGGCAATACATTCCTGTACTCTTGCCTGGAGAATCCCATGGACAGAGGAGCCTGGCGGGCTACAGTCTATGGAGTCATAGAGAATCAGACACAGCTGAGCGATTAACACACACACATACGCATCGAGAAATAGTGAAGGACAGAAGCCTGGCACGCTGCCATCCAAGGGGCGGCAAAGAGTCAGGCACAACGAGCGACTGGACAACAGTGGGAACCAGTGACATCCTGCTTTGCTGATTCTGTTTCACAGACTCAGAATCTGATCCTGACCAAGGAGCTGATTTAGAGCCTACTCTCCTGGGTCCCTGTTAATTTCATCAAAGCACAAAAACTTTCTTCCATTAATTACCACATGGGGGATATTACGATCTTGCTTTCCTAAGTAATTCCCATGGACTTGTCTTTTCATCCTAAATGTGCCAAGTGTCTGGTTAAGAATTGTATAAGGTTGGCATCGGGAGGTTTTCACACAGTCTCCTCTCTGAGCCGCATAAAGGTCTTCTTAGAGATCCTGATCCGTGGAGTAGAGGGTGCCCACGGCTCTGAGCACTCACAGCAGCACCCGTGGCTCCAGCCACATGTTTGCAAATAGCACCATCCAGTCAATAGCAACTGGTTCTCACCCTGCAGTATCTCCTTTTGCCTGAGGAACATTCAACTGGTGGCAGCCAATGTGATCATTTCAGGGAGTGTGGTTGGGGAAGTGGGGGGAGTTGTTCTGCGAGGTCGCCCATCTGTAGGCTGTCATCAGACTTTTTCTTTGTTTGCTTGTTTTGTGTTTTTATCATTTTGTTTGCCCTCACCGGGCCCTTAAGTTTAGAGCCACGTTTTGAGCATCGAAGTCAGCAAGCTCATGAGCATCTCATTTGCCAGAGCTGTGTTTTATTCCCTCTGTGTCCAGAGTCCCTGGCTTGGGCAGTAGGCAGTGGGGTGTGCTAGGGGATGACCCTGATGATGGTGATGATGAAGCTGGAGATGTCAGATACTGTTTTTGTTTTTTTGAGGATTTAGCATTGCATCAGGGGCCTCCCAGGTGACACAGTGATAAAGAATCTGCCTGCAAGGCAGGAGACCTGGGTTCGATCCCTGGGTTGGGAAGATCTCCTGGAGACTGGAATGGCAACCCACTCCAGTATTCTTGCCTGGAAAATCCCATGGACAGAGGAACCTGGCAGTCTACAGTCTGTGGGGTTGCAAACAGTCGGACTTGACTGAGCACACACAAGATAGTGTTTCACCAGGAACCAGGGCAGGTGGCCTACCTGCCTCTTCTCATTGAATCTTAACAGCCACCCGAGGAGGTGAGGTTCCATCACTGCCTTGTTGCACAGATGAATCAAATGACTCAGAGACTCCATGATCTTCCCAAGGGCACTTGCCACTGGATGGGAAGCTGAGATTCAAACCCACGTGGGTCTCACTCCGGAGCCCAAATTCTAGCCTTGAATTCTGAAACAAAAGACCACATTCCGGACATGCAAAATGTTTGTCCTTCCAGTTCTGTTTCTTCCCTGTCCAAGGGCATATGTGAGGAAGGATGCATTGAAACCAGCCTTTATGAGCCACCATGAGGAGCCTGGTGGGCTAGAGTCTGTGGGGTCACAAAGAGTGGAACACGACTGAGTGCGCATGCACGCACACACACACACATTGAACTCCTGACTCAGAGCCATGAACACTTGGACTAAAAAGTCTCATCAGCTCTGTGGATATGGTTCTTGGTCTGCCCGTACTGCCAGTGGCTGAATCCTCGGGGGAGAGGGGGGCATAGTGCCCCCTAAAAAGGACCCAGTACTCCTTTCAGAAGCAGAAGCTGCACCAAACAGCCCACCAAGGCAAGTCATTCAGCTGGCCCAGCAGCGAGAAGAACTAAGGCTGGGCCTTCCTATGGGGAAGTATCTGAGAGGCTGCTGCTTCTAGAACACTGTCATGAAGAGGGGACAGTGTTAAGGAATGCATTTCCATCCTTCCCAACTAATGGAAGCAAATTAGACAGAAGGTCAGCTGGAAAATGAGCTCGTGTGTATTAGTGTCTTACAGGGGCTGAAGTCACTGTCATATGCAATTTATTAACGTTTCTCATTTCCTGAGATAGGTTTTCTGCTCTGCAGTTTACACATGAGGAACATAGGGTTCAGAGAGGTGAAGACAATTCCCCAAAACTGAACAGGGAGTAAGAGATGGAATGAGGATTCGATCCAGGGAAAGTGTCAGGACTTCACATCACTCTTGCCGCTGTGCATGTGGCACCTGCAGGCCTTACTGTGTCAGAGATCACATGTTGTACACTGTAAAATCATCCCCTCCATTAATTCATACCATGTCCCAGGCTCTAAATACAGAGGACGTGCCAGATATGGCCTCTGCCCTCATGGAATTAATACTGAAGAGAGAGACAGTAAATAATGACACACTGCACAGTCAACTGCTTATTTCCAGCTGCAGTAAGTGCCACCAAAGAGAAGGCCAGGTGTCTGAGAGTATGTTCATGATTTACCCATGTCTCCCTATCTCTGTTGCTGGTACCCTGGTCCCAGCCAACATATATCTCTCCTGGGGTTCTGCAGTCCCTGAATGGGTCTCTCTGCTTCTACTCTGGCCAATCAGAGGGATATCTTAAATCTGATTACATCACTGCTCTGCTCAAACCCCTCAGAAGCTCCCACCCCAATTAGAGAAGAACTCAAAGTCTTTCCGTGGTCCACAGGCCCAACCTCGCTCCCCCCCCTCCTCTTCTTCCCTCTTACCCATGGTGCTAGGGCTTAACCGCACTACCTCCTGTTGGCTATTTCCTGCACACCCTAAGGTGGTTCCACCTCTGGGCCTTTGCACTGGCTGGCCGATCTGCCAGGAACCCCTTTCCCCTGGCATTGGCATGGATTGACCCCCACTTTCTTCAGGCCTCTGAAGACCAGCGTTCTGTTATGGTTGCCCCACGCTCCCTGTCTCCTTTATCCTACTGCTTTTTTCTTTTTTAAAAATTACGTGTTCCTTTTTGGCTGTGCTGGGTCTTCGTTTCTGCACACAGGCTTTCTCCAGTGTGGTGATCGGGGCTACTCTCTAGTTGTGGCGCGTGGGCTTCTCCCTGTGGCGCCTTCTCTTGTTGGGGGCACGGGCTCTGTGCACGGGCAGTAGCTGGCAGCACGTGGGCTTGGTACTTGCCAGCTCTCAGGCTCTAGAGTGCGGCCTCAGTAGTTGTGGAGCACAGACTTAGTTGTCCCACAGCATGTGGGATCTTCCCGGACCAGGGAGCGAACCCATGTCCCTGCATTGTCAGGCAGATTCTTATCCCCTTTGCCACCAGGGCATCCCCTTTCTTCCTTCCTTATCCACACTTCCTAGTCTTGACCTCTGGGACTGACCAGTGGAGGCTGCCCATGACTGGAGCCCAGATCTGTGCAGTCTGGTCACCTTCATACCCGTTCCATTGTTCCTACCATTTAGCCCAACTCCCAAGTAGGTACTGGCACTGCCCTCTGCTCGGACACTGGGTGGACAAATCCCTTCTTGAGAAGCGTCTGGTGGGACCGTCTTCAGAGCAGGTGAAGAGTATTTGAGCATCCTTGTTCTCAATTAGCTGGGTAATTGGTTCTGCACTGGATTTCTCACTGGCGGTGTTGGAGAGGTACTAGTAAAGGGATTCAGAGGGAAGGGAAAACATTTCTAAGTGGCAGGATGCTAGCTTGCCCCCAGAACTTCCTGCCAGGTGTGCAGCATACTTACGGAGTGCACATAGTGAGGGGCCGGAACTGAGGATGCTTGTCATGACTGCAGGCACCGCCACAGTCCACTCTCCATATCCTTTCCTCTCACATCAGGTCATTTCCATCCTCTCGTGAGCTGCACATGAAGGTCTTGAAGGCCTTTGAGGAGGGGTTGCTGTTTGTAACAGCAGCTGCTGATCCTTGAGGCACGGCCTGACTGCAGTGCCTGCTCTCTGCTCTTTCCGTGAGGGAGAGAGAGATGTGGATTTGTGTTGCTTTTCTTGCTCTTTGGACAGAAAGACAGTACTGAAGCCACCCAGTGGCCCACCCGGTGAATGCGGAAGAGAATTGACTCACAGTTCTCAGGCCCCCTGGAGGCTCCTTGAGGATCAACAATAAGAGCCAGTAGCATCTGGGCTCCACCAGCCTGCTTAACACTTTGCATGCACCTTAAGATCCCCTGGAGAAGGAAATGGCAACCCATTCCAGCATTCTTGCCTGGAGAATTCGAAGGACAGAGGTGGCTTGTGAGCTACAGTCCATGGGGTCATAAAAGAGTCAGACCCAACTAAGCGACTAACACACACACACACCTCCTTTATTCCAGAAAACATCCCTTGGACCTGGATCCTGTTATTATCCCTGTTTCCTGGGTGCAGAAATTGAGGTGCAGGAAGCTACTCTGTGCAGGTCACACAGCCAGGCGAGCTGGGAGTCAGAGCTGTGCAGACTGGCTCCGAAGCCTCGTTTCACCAGGACGTGCTGCTTCACCTCTGAAGCCCGAGGAGTCTTGTCCCGTACAGCCCTAGCCAGCCACCAAGTGTTTGGTGCAGAGTAGTTGCTCAGTGAGTGTGTTCTGGGTGAATGGAGGTCTTGGGCACATCATGGACCCCAGTGTGGAAGGAAAGGGGTGAGGTATTGAGGACCTGCTGCTGTCCAGGCCCAAAGCAGGGTGCTTCTGCTCCATTATCCCATTTGTGCCAAACATCATTCATGGAGAGGTTATTAGGCAGCATCTAGGACATTTGATGGGGTGCCACTGATACGTGGTTCAGTGGTAAAGAATCTGCCTGCCAATGCAGGAAATGCAGGAGGTTCCATATCTGGGTTGGGAAGATCCCCTGGAGAAGGAAATGGCAACCCGCTCCAATATTCTTGCCTGGAGAGTTCCATGTACAGAGAAGCCTGGAGAGCTACAGATGATGGGGTCGTAATGAATCAGACAACTTAGCAGATAACACTTTCTTTTCAGGGACCTTCTCCCGTGAGAGCCTCCCAACCAGACAGGTGGGCAAGGCCATCACCCCCAATGTGGAGATGGGAAAACCGAGACTCTGAGAGGTCCATGGCTGGCCCGCCATCAGATGACATGGCTGAGCTTTGAACCCGGACACCCGTACCCCAGTCCTGAGCCATCTTCCTCTGGTTCATTGCTTCAGTACCCTCTGCTCACTCCCATCAGGCTTCCTTCCTTCTCATCACAAAATAGCGATGACACCTAATTGAGAATTCCTGGCTCACGTTAGGCACTATATAAGTGCTTTTCATATGAATTAACTCTTTCATTCTCATAGCAACCCCGTAAGGTGTGTACCTTTAGTATCCTCATTTTACAGACTGGGAAACCAGGGCCCAGAGGAGTCAAGCAGCTTGCCCAAGGTCACACAGCTAGTGACAGAGCCAGGTCATCTAGAATCATGCACCTAACTACTTCACTCTATTGCCTTTCTAAAATATCATGTATTCATTAAACTATGTGCCAGTTGCTAAGACACGTCAAAAAAGACACAGTGTCTACCCTCAGTGAGTATGATTTGGAGCTTGAAGGGTGTATTGGCTTTCCCTTGCTGCATAACTGGGTCCCACAAACTCGCTACCATGCCCATTTGTTATCTCACAGGGTGTGTACGTCAGGAGTCCAGGCAGGGCTGAACTGTGTTATCCTCTCACATTCTCGCAAGGCTAGAATCAAGATCCTGGCGGGACTGTGTTCTCTTCTGGAGCTCGGATTCTTCTTCCAAGCTCATGTGGTTGTTGGGAGAATTCAGTTCCTTGTATTTGTAGAACCAAGACCCTCCATTCCTCGAGACCACTGTCATTCCGTGCCATGTAGCCCTCTCATTAGTGTGATAGTTCACTCCTCTAAGGCCAATGGGAGGGCATATATTGTGGCTTCTCATCTCTCTCTAGACTCTTGTTTAAAGGGCTCACCTGATTAGTCCAGGCCCAGCTACAACCATCTGTCCCTTGATGTGCTCAAGGTCAACTGATTAGGGATGTTAATTACATCTGCAAAATCCCTTTTCCTTTGCCATCTAATGTAACCCCATCACAGGAGTGAAATGCCAATTACAAGTCCCACTGACACTCAAGGACAGAGATTATACAGTTATGAACATGAGTAGGGGTGGCAATCTTGCTGGCCATTCTAGAGTTCTGTCTGCCATGCAGGGAGAGGCATGTAAGAGCAGAGAGTAAGAGGAACAAGGAAGAGACCCCACCCAGCTTGAGGGTGGAGAGGGACGGCTCCCCGAGGAGGCAGGTGGAAGTTACTAGGAGGAGATGAACGGGGGGCACCCCAGGTGAGACAGCTGTATGATACAGCACTGTGGTCTGCAGTGGCATCTCAGAACGTTGCAGCTGCAGCGAGGTGAGGGAGGAAGCACCGGGGAGAGGAGGTGGCAGAGCTTAAGCTCAGGATGTTGAAATCCCCAATGTACAGACGTGAAGACTGAGGCTCCCAGAGTCTGAGTGAACACCTGAAGGCACTCACCTTGTCAGAGTCAGAACAGAAACTTGGATAAACCAGGAAGCCCACCCCACACCCTCGGGAGCTCTGCACAATGCCGACCCTCACCCTTACTGAAACACAGAAGAGGGGACTCCTCGGAGCCAATGGCTTCGTTTCTGTGTGTGGACCACTCACTCACATACAGAGACTGCCAGCTCACACGTGCATAGTGATGCCCAGGACGACATGCACCAGCGAAATGATTGCTCTTTCCTTCGTGAGTCAGTAGGGAACAGAAATAGGTTCTTTGAGGGATGTTTTATCCCAAAACACAGTTTCAGGGCGTTTGTGTTTGGTGTGTTTAACAAATTACTGTTTCATGTGGTTTCTGGAAGCAAGTTGTGTGTGTTTTGGTTTTAAAGACACAGATTTAAATTTTGGAGCCAGCAGACTGGCAAACAGTGAACATGCTAGGCAGGTGGGAGGCATTGAAAACTGGGGAAAAGTTTGGCATTAAATTTGAGAAAATGGGACTTCCCTCGTGGTGCAGTGGTTAAGAATCCACCTGTCAATGTGGGGGACACGGGTTCGATCCCTGGTCAGGGAGGATCCCATGTGCTGCAGAGCAGCTAAACCCACGTGCCACAGCAGCTGAGCCCACTGTTTAGAGCCCTTGCTCTGCAATGAGAGGCCCACAACGTGCACAACTAGAGAGTCACCCCTGCTCACGGAAGCTAGACGAAAGCCCACCAGCAACGAAGACCCAGCACAGCCGAAAAGAAATGAGTTAATAAAATATTTTTAAAATCGAAAAAATGATTACTTACCCTTCCAAACCATTCTTAGTTTATTAAGACCGTCATTAATTCATGATTTTTTTTTCAGCTACATTTCTTGAGCCCCTTGCAAATGCTGGTGAGTGCCAACAATGAGGAAATCAGAGATAAACAATATACAAACAACAGTGACAGTCGTCATGGATGTTTATGAAGTACCTGTAATGTGCCAAGCATGATGGCAGATACTTTACTGTATTATCTCATTTTATCCTCCCCGTTTCCCCTCTGAGGAAGAACGGTTCTTCCCCATTTTACAGATAAGGAAACTGAGGCCCAAAGAGGTTAAATAACAGCTGAAAAGGCCCCTAACTGGGTTTGCACCATCCCAGCAGTCAGAGCAGCCCCAGCATCATGTGGCCACATCCATCTCTTCCCTGACGAGCATCGGGTCTGAGGAAACACAGGCTCCCATATCCATGGTCCCTAGAGACCCGTGGTCCTCTTGCCATTCAGGCTGAGTGTCTTGCTGCATCTGGTGTTTGATGTTGCCGCTTTCCAGGGTCTATATGAGCAAAAACAGCGTGGTTGTAGGAAAAGCCAAAAGCCTTGAGGGTGTTGTCTTGATCTCCACCAGCATCCCTGTCCAGGGGACCTTCTCCCAGCCTCTCGAGAGCTTACAGGCTGATGGACAGATGTGGTCTCTGCCTCCAGTGCTTTTCCTCTGAAGGGAGGTTGGCCAAGTTTATAAGATGAGAGTGAGGTGACGTTTGGAGTTGGAGAATGACACAGAATGCTGCCCTGCGCTCAGAGCAGAGCCCTTGGGAGCAAGCACTGCAGGCGTTCTCCTTGGAAAGGCTTGGCTGAAGCTATAGTGCTTGGAGAACTGAGGCTGCGTGTGCTGCCCTGTGTGTGGGATTCACAGATAAACCAGCGATGAATGTTTCCCATCTCAAGAGCACGTTTTGCTCCTAGGACCAGATCGCCTTGTAGGGCCTAATTCAGGTTGATGTTTTTCCTTTACTCGGAAAGGCTCTGCAGCAAATGTGTAGTCAGAACCATTTTTCTGATTGAACTAAAGGATTAGGGCTTCATTTTCCTTTTCCTTTGGGGTAAGTCGTATTTGAAAGGCCTTTGTGAAGAATGAAGCTTTTTCTCGTGTAAGTCTCCAAATCTCCATCACAGGGGCCCCAGCCATGCTGGGTAACAAGGTCCTGGATTCTTGTTCCCAAACCTGTGAGTCCATAGCACCCTTTCCTGGATGCTGGAGCATCTTCTGAGGCTGGGGATGAACGTGCTCCCCCAAGATCAGCACAGAAAAGGGAGGACATTTCCTTGAATCACTGGGAGGTCCGGATTTATTCATCAGGAGAGCAGACCCCAGGTTCTGCCCAAGTGGGATGCTGGCTTCCACTGTAGTGATCAAGATCCACGATTTCTGTACTTGAGCCCAGAGAAAATGTGTGTATGTGTGGGTGTTCCTAGCTATGGTGCATTGTATGTGTCTGTGTGTATATGTGCTTATGTGTGTATCATGTGTGGCATGTGTGGTGACATGTGCATGTGTGTGGTGTGGTATAGGGAGGTGTGGGGCTGCGTGTGATGTGATGTGTGTGTGGTGTGTGTATGGTTGTGTGGTATGTGTGCTGTGATATATGTGGGCATGTGTGGTGTTTGGTGGGGTGTATGTGGGGTGTGTGGTGTGTGGTAGGGTGTTTATGTACCTATGTGTGTATGGTGTGTGTGGTATGTGGTATGTGGTATGTGTATATGTGTATGGTGTGAAATGTGTGTGTATATGTGGTGTGTGGGAGGTCTGTGTGGGGGGTGTGGTGTTGGGGGGAATTTGCGTTTTCTCTTCTCTGTGCCTTGACTCACTCCTCTGCCTCCTCCTGGAATGCCTCCCCCTCCAGCTCAGGTGGGAGGCCCCCTGCCCGTGGAGGGAGAGGCAGCTTCCTTGATGACCCCCCAGACGCCAGCCCCCTCTCCTCCAGTGTCTGACATATCTCTGGCTCCTTGGGGCATGTGCACACCGCCTTACAGCATTGCTGTGTCCTGGCCACTTTCTTCCTCCACTTCCTGGATGCAGACTCTGAGCACAAGGTTGTCTCATCCATCTCTCGAATCCATCTCTCATTCATCCATTCATTCGACAAACGTTTACCCCCAGCACAAGCGCCTCCTGTACAAGGCACTGGGGATGTGACCATGAAAGGCATGTCTCTATCTTTATGGACATTCTAGCCCAAAAGAGTTTTGAAAAGAAATACAGAGACAACAAGTAGAAGGAGAACTACAAAGGAGAATCCTCCTTGCAAAGCGGGGATTGCTGCTCAAGGGCCTTGGAGGTCCCTGGAGGAAATGTCACTGTGGCTGAGACAGAGAAGATAGTGGGCACAAATGAGCCAGGTGAAGGGCCTGAGCTGGGGGGTGGGGAAGCGTGCCCGTACCCAGATTCACGTGCATAAGACCTCGAAGTGGGAAGTTGTCTGAAGCCCCCAGAACCTGTGAGGTCAGCAGGGAACCACCAGTGAAGCAGGAGGGGAAGGGGAGGCAGGAGGGGGGAAGGGAAAGGGAGGCAGGAAGAGGAAGGGCCTGGGGGCTTGTCCTAAAGTGGCAGGAAGCCCCCGTGCCTGGCGCACAGTGAGATTCATACCTGTTGCCTGGTGATTGAGAGCTGGGGTAGAAACGCAGTCTTGGCGTCTGACCCCTTGGAGTTAGCAGTGGGTGAGTTTGGGCAAATCTTATTGCAAGTGCAAGTGCTGTTGCAGGTGACAGTTTAAATAATAGAAGTGAAAAGATCACCTGCTATACATAAGGCCCTATGCTGGGCAGGGTCATCGGTCTGCTTTCGTGACCATAATAATTTCCTGTGGCTACAGTAACAAATTGCCACAAACTGAGGGGCCCAGAACAACGGAACTGTATTCTCTTCCAGTTCTGGAGGCCAGAATGCAAAGTCAGGGCCCCAGCAGGACCCTGCTCCCACTGACGCCTCTGGGTGAGGACCCTTTCTGGCCTCTTCCAGCCTCTGGTGGCTCCTGGTGCTCCTTGGCTTGTGGCAGCATCATTCCAAGAAGGCCATATGGCCTTCTTCCCTGTGACTGTCTTCTTCTCGTCATTGGATTTCAGACCACCCTAACACAGCAGGGCCTCATCTCTGTCCTTACCTTAATTATATCTGCAAAGATCCTCGTTCCAAATAGGATTCCAAGGTTCAGACTGGATGTGAACTGGGGGCAGTGAGTGCTATTGAGCCCACTGCATTGCCCCTCGGAGCATCCGTGTGGGTGGACATGGAAATGGAGGTCCAGCAAGGCCCAGGACTCACAGCTGAACTTGGCCCATCGAGGGCTCCAGCCAAGCCTTTCCACTCCAATGTGGATGCTTTCCCCCTACACACACACCCGCCTCTGCTAGAAGGCCAGTCTGGCCGCTGTCACCTTGCCTCCTGCTCTCAGCCTGCTCCTGGGATCAGAATATAAGAGCACACTGGGCCTCCCAGCCCATTGGCCAGAGGCTGGACCTGCAGCCATGGAGACAAGGAGTCCATCCGTCTGCTGAACCTGGTCGCATCCCTGTGATGATGTGGGGAACCACGCTGAAGACCGAGGGCATGAACTTCTGGTTGCCCACTGCAGGCTGAGCACAAATAGGCAAATACTCCGGGGAGTCTGGTTTGTGTCTGGTCGCATTTCAGTGTGTTTATGCCGTTATCTCCCAGCTGCTGTCAGCACTGCTCCTAATGGGTGATTGTGTTTCTCTGTAAAGAAAATGTCGCTCGTTTCCCCTAAGTGCCAACCCTCCCGGTTTGTGCTACCACATTTGTTCTCCCACATCAGATGGTGGTGGGCAGAGNGGGGAGTCTGGTTTGTGTCTGGTCGCATTTCAGTGTGTTTATGCCGTTATCTCCCAGCTGCTGTCAGCACTGCTCCTAATGGGTGATTGTGTTTCTCTGTAAAGAAAATGTCGCTCGTTTCCCCTAAGTGCCACCCCTCCCGGTTTGTGCTACCACATTTGTTCTCCCACATCAGATGGTGGTGGGCAGAGCCCTCTTGACCCCAGTCATTGCTTATGCAGCCCCTTAATCATCTGCTTTTCAATTAGTACAGCCTTGATTTCCCTCATCCAACATGCTGGCATCCTTGTGGAGACGTTTCCTTTTTGGAGGGTTTCTTTATATCACAATACCCTTTTTGTAATAAAAGGAAGAGAATTGCTGACAATTTTCACAAATTTGGGCTCTGGCAAGAATAATTTTCTCTGAATTATATGTGATTTTCCCTTTTCATGTAGCCCTAACATTTCATTTGCTTGCGATGCTACCTCTAAGCTATTAACTGCTTGGTTTCTCCTGCCACGGTTCTCAAGCCGTGGGANTATAAGTTCATTTCACTAGAATGAGTTTCTCAGTTCAGTAAGAATTTCGGTGTTAAAGTTTCAGAAGATCTGTCTCAAAATTTTGGAGCACAATGATAGAATTTTAAAGGTATATCTTTTATATTGCTTGTTTCTTGCTGTCAGATATTCATTTAGTTCCTTCCTTGCATTGGCAGGGATGTATTTCATGTCCTCCCTATTTGCGAGTATTGTCTTATTTAATATTTGCAACTCTACAAACTTCAGAGGCTGAGATTTCTGTATTTCGTTTGTTGAACACTTGATTATGGATTTATGACTTTGTTTTGAACAAAGTACAATCAGAATTTAGAAGACCTGTTTCTAAAACTCCTATGCTTTTTTGTAGGACACTTAGGTAGATTTATAAAGCATGAAAAACCTTTGATGTCAGCAATTTCATATCATTTAAGCTAGTTCTTTACAGTTGCAAACATTTCTCAAATCCAGTCGGTCACAGGCAGCAAAAGACAAAACTACTTACTTCCCTGATGTGATCACTGGTGTTTTTTTTCCTCCCCCATATATGCTTTTCTCGTTGTTTAGCCACTAAATCGTGTTGACCTCTTTGAGACCCCATGGATTGTGGCCCACCAGGCTTCTCTGTCCATGGACTTTCCCAGGCAAGAATACTGGAGCGGGTTGCCATTTCCTTCTCCAGGGGATCTTCCTGACCGAGGGACTGAACCCTGGACTCCTGCATTGCAGGCAGATTCTTTACCACTGAGCCACCAGGGAAACCCCATATAAGATTTATCACAGCACTTTTGTAGCTCAGTTACTCTAACTGTTCATATGTAAATTTTGCTAATTTCAACATCTACAGCTTATATTTCTCTGGGTATAAGTAGAAGTCTGTTTGAACACAGTCACAAATTATGTGTGTGCAATAACCAATCACAGTTGCCTTTCAGCATAAGTCTCTCCATTTGCTAGGAACAAAATGGCACCCCACTCCAGTACTCTTGCCTGGAAAATCCCATGGAGAGAGGAGTATGGTGGGCTACAGTCCATGGGGCCGCAAAGTCGGACACGATTGAACGACTTCACTTTCACTTTCACTTATGTCTTAGAGTGTAAACTCTGTTCACTGCATGTATCAAACACGTTGCAAGATGGAACCAAGGGAGTAGAGAGGGAAGGTCTGCCCAACTCTTCCTATCTCCTTTTTTTACAGTCTTTATAATAATGCTGTTTTTTTTTTTAAACATGAAAAATTAAGGACAAAATAAACCAGATAGATGCAGGATAATAGGCATAACCTGAGACATTCTGGGTAAACCAGAACCTATGTTCAGCCTAGGTCTTCCCTGGTGGCTCAGAGGTAAAAAATCTGCCTGCCAACGCAGGAGGTGCTGATGGGATCCCAGGGTCAGGAAGATCCCTTGAAATAGGAAAAAGTAACCAATTCCAGTATTCTGGGAAATCCAATGAACAGAGGAGCCTGGCAGGCTACAGTCCATGGATTCCCAAGATGGGAACACAATTTAGCAACTAAACAACAAAAATGTTCAGCCTCATTACAGCCCTACAGATATGTCTCCTCTGTGTTTGCAATTCCAGGGCTAGCTGAGGGCCTCTTGTATCCTAGGTTCTTTTTTTATTTTTTATTTATTTATTTTTTTGGTTGTTCAGAGCAGCATGTAGAATCTTAATTTCCCGACCAGGGATCAAACCTGTACCTCCTTCAGTGGAAGCACAAAATCTTATCCACTAGACCACCAAGGAAGTCCCTATCCTCGGTTCTTAATACATGCTTGTTGGGTAAACTACCCCAAAATAGCCTATTTGCTTGGCTTAGACTTTTTTTTTATATTAATGCAGAGGAATGAGGATGGGCAGGTTCTCTGTAACAAGACCCTCTGACCTCCTACCACACAGGAAGCTGCTTCCTCTGCTAAGACTTAACTGCAAGCAGATGACCCCTTGTTGCTATTTTGGAGCATTTTTTTCCTACAGACCACGTGTATTGAACTCTACAAGCTGGCTCTATCAGTTCTTTTAACCCATACACACTGCTGAGACCAAACCTTTTTTTTTCTGAGACCTTCAAACTATGTGGACCCAGTCTAAGAAGAACCCTGAGGTCATAACACAGACATAGTTTGCAGACTGACCTGGCTTAACTTGGCCACAGTCTTAAATTGAAGGCATATTGGTGGTTCCAACTGTTCCTCTCTAGGGACTGTTGTCCATATTTCTCGAGATGGGCCTGACAGCGACTTTGGTATAAATGTCTCTCCTGTGATCTACCCCTGAAGACTATGAGCTGTGCACACCCATTTAGGCCATGGCTTGTGCTCTAGAACGCTTGGAGGGGCTGGAGGAGTCTCTCTGCTGTTAGGCAAGTGAGACTGTGAGCCTCATACTCAGCATTTGGCACCCGTTCTAGGTCAAGGCAGTGTCTACCTTGGTTTTATTCTGACTGTGGCTCCTATGAGGTTTTTTGTTTTTTTTAAGGTAATGCTTTGGAAGTTAGGAAGTTAAGGAGGTAGGAAGCTGGAGGAGATTTGTTTTGATGGAGAGGTACCCATTCGTTATTTAAATATTCACAGAAAGGCAGATCTCTGCTGGGTACTGTATTAAAAATGATTTCTGCCCATCTTAGGCAGCTCTCCAGGAAACAGGCATCATTAATGGCATTTGGACCATCCATCTAGCCCACCAGGAGTGTTTCCTATCACTTTGGGAAAACTCTGAAATGTTTTCAAAACAAAAAAGTAGAGATGGCGTGTGGGGCAAAGAAGTGTCATAGGACATTGTGATTGATTCCTCATTTACAAGCCTCTTGTCACTGGCAGGACTCTGAGAAACTGCCCACTCAGAGATCTTACAGGAATGACAGTGACTAGACTCTGAACTCAGACCACATGTATGCCATTAAAAAATGAATAGCTATTTGAGATTGAATTTATCAACTTAAAAGGTGCAGAATCTGTGCTGCAATAGCCTTTTACAAGCAAAGCGTCCCTAGAAACCTCAAATGTTTCTTAATTCTTTTTCAAGAAATGCATAATTCTTTCATGGCTTCCATGTTGCTCCCCAGTAAGATTTCATGTATGAATTGTGACCTTGTGTAACATTTTCCCTCAGACTTGGACCAGTAATGGAAACCATTTTTAAACTTAATTTCCTTTTAATTCCTTCCAATTACTAGGCACTGGTCTTTGTGCCAAGAGCCCATCCAATTGGTACATTTTGTGAAGACTGTGGAATCATGTTTCTTTAAACCACACATGATACCCAGAAGACATTCTAACAGAGCTGCCCTCATCACTGTCCTTAAAATTAGTTATTCTTGATTTCAAAAGAAGTTTATCCCAGGGCAGTCCATGGCACATGTGCGAAACAATAGTCTTTCAAGTTTTCCCNTCTTTAAACCACACATGATACCCAGAAGACATTCTAACAGAGCTGCCCTCATCACTGTCCTTAAAATTAGTTATTCTTGATTTCAAAAGAAGTTTATCCCAGGGCAGTCCATGGCACATGTGCGAAACAATAGTCTTTCAAGTTTTCCCCATCTGCTGGCTGGTTAGTGGTCTCTAAGTAACAAGGACCATATTGGATTAAGTATTTTAAGCACAAAATAGCATAAGAAATCATTGGTAACTCTTACTGGCAGGCTTATCACAGGAATACCAAATGTGGGAAGGCTTTTGAATCACAGATGCCAAAAAAATGTTAAGTTAAAATCTAAGACTTATAAAGGGTTAGCAACTTTTGTACATCAAAAGATACTCTCAAAAGGTTGAAAAACAACCTGGAAGTGGGAGAAACTATTTGCAAATCATATATCTAATAAAGGATTAATTTCCAAAATATATAAAGAATTCCTAGAGTTTCCTGGAAGCTTCCCTGATAGCTCAGTTGGTAAAGAATCTGCCTGCAATGCAGGAGACCAGGGTTTGATCCCTGGGTCGGGAAGATCCCTCAAGAAGGAAATGACAACCCACTCCAGTATTCTTGCCTAGAGAATTCGTGAATAGAGGAGCCTGGTGGGCTGCTGTCCATGGGGTCGCACAGAGTTGGACCTGACTGAAGCAACTTAGCATGCGTGCGTGCATTGGAGAAGGAAAGGGCAACCGACTCCAGTATTCTTGCCTGGAGAATCCCAGGGACAGAGGAGCCTGGTGGGCTGCCGTCTATGGGGTCAC
>SJYX01008582.1:0-17958 GCA_006410675.1 Oreotragus oreotragus | reverse complement strand
AGCAGAGACATTACTTTGCCGGCTATGGTCCACCTAGTCAAGGCTATGGTTTTTCCTGTGGTCATGTATGGATGTGAAAGTTGGACTGTGAAGAAAGCTGAGCGCCGAAGAATCGATGCTTTTGAACTGTAGTGTTAGAGAAAAGACTCTTGAGAGTCCCTTGGACTGCAAGGAGATCCAACCAGTCCATTCTGAAGGAGATCAACCCTGGGATTTCTTTGGAAGGACTGATATTAAAGCTGAAACTCCAGTACTTTGGCCACCTCATGCGAAGAGTTGACTCACTGGAAAAGACTCTGATGCTGGGAGGGATTGGGGGCAGGAGGAGAAGGGGACGATCGAGGATGAGATGGCTGGATGGCATCATGGACTCGATGGACGTGAGTCTGAGTGAACTCTGGGAGATGGTGATGGACAGGGAGGCCTGGCGTGCTGGGATTCTTGGGGTCGCAAAGAGTCGGACACGACTGAGCGACTGAACTGAACTGAACTGAGCCTTTTCCTTTTACCAGATTATTGTTAATGTTTTAGCATTTAAAAAATAAAGCAATTCATCATCTTTCACCTTGTGTATTTGTTGTATACTTCCTATGACTCTTCCCATGAATCATTAATTTAAAAATCTTATTTCTAAAAAGTAATAACCTTGAATAATATGACTCTCCCCGGCCTATGGAATGGTAATTTGAAGCAAGTTATTAAATAAGATAGAAAGCTGAGTTCACTGAATTTCTGATATCTAAAGAGCATGTTTGGGAATTATAAAGACTCATTTGATTTTGCAGTATTACTACAATCCTTTAAAAGTAATACATTAAAATTAAATTTTAAAAAATTAGAAATTCATAGTTCTCTTTAAATGGTTAGACACTAACATTTCGCAAAGTTAATCCTGGAGAGTTAGCAGTATCATAGGCTGATTAGAGAGTGCCTTAATGCATTCTATCTTTGAAACTAGGAAAATTGATAGAATTTCCAAAGATGCCCAAACCTCTGCCATTATTTATTGGTTTGTGGGTTTTATCTGTTATATTCATTTTCAAAGACACTGTAATCTTTATTCTACTTTTTGTTACTGAAGTTCTTGGATCATAAAAATACTGACTAGTGGGAAGAAGAAGGGGCAAGTTCAAAAAAAGATAAAAATGAAAAGATTAAGAATCGTTCTAAAAAACTGATCTCTTTATTTTTTTTAAATTTAAAGTAAATAGATTTTAAAATAGTAAATTAGTTAGAGATCTACAAACCTAAAATGCATGCGGAAAATATATTGTTCTCATTCTTTTTCCATACTGTCCCTCATCCAAGGCCAGAAAATACTGAATCTATTGTGTATTTCTATTTATGTACAAGTGTTCTGTACAAGGGCAGTAGTTTAGTAGTTCCTTCTTCCCATCTATTGTTTGAGAGGGAATGAGTCATCTTCAACACAGAACCATTCTGTACATTTTGTTCATGTTAGATTCTAGTTAAAGTAAAATACATCTACACTTACATACTTTACATTACTTTAAATGATAATGTCTTCTATTAAACTGTGTTTTTTCAATATTCTGTTTTACCTGCAGCTGAATGTGGTGCGTCTGCAACAAATAATGAAGGCATTTTGCTCTCTCCAAATTATCCACTGAACTATGAAAACAACCATGAATGCATTTATAGTATTCAGGTTCAAGCAGGAAAGGGAATCAATATTTCAGCCAGAACATTTCATTTAGCACAAGGAGATGTTCTTAAGGTAAGTGAACTCAGAATATTTATATTTTGATCATTTTAATCATTACATTTTCATTAATGTGTGTATATAATCGACCATAAGTTTATTCTGCCATTCATAGGTTTAAATTACACATTATTTATCTATGAAACATAATCAACCCATAAATGGTCATTTATTTATTTTTATTTTGATATTTTTTAAGTAACTTATTTAACTCTGTTGATACAAGGAAAACTCTATGCATTTATGACTGTGGAAATTTTATAATTTATGAATAAATCAAACTAACAATACCTATAAATTAAGAAAAATATACCCTGTCAATAATAAACATTTAAGTAATTTTTTAAATTTTATTTTAAAAATTTGAAGTGATCACATTTAAAGATATAAATAAGGGGAATTCCCTGGTGGTCCAGTGGTTAGGACTTGGTGCATTAATTGCTGTGGCCCCAGATTCTGTCTCTGATCAGGTAACTAAGATCCTGTAGACTGCATGGTGTGGCCAAAAATTTGTTTGAAAATGATACAGTAAATATATATTTTAATATTTATTGATCCATGTTTTGCAAATTAAATATTTTGATAAATATAGTTGATATTCATTATTGGAACAATGGTAAACATTTCTATAAAATCACATATAAATATTTTAAAAATGATCACACATATTTTTAACATTATCAAAATTTCCTTAATCCAGCTAAGAAATTTAAGATATTCTATTTTCACGAAACTTGAAAAAAAAAATTGTGATATCCCAGATTGGGGTGGGGGATTTTTACTGAAGTGGTGATTTTAACATTATAAGTTATGTCCTTTGAAAAAGAATATTAATTTGGTGATAATTGTTGGTTGTCTAACACAAACAGTTCAGTATGCTTGTAGCATTTTTGTAGATAAGGGAAAGATGCCCTTCATTACACCTGGATGTATACAATTTTATTATTAATTTAAAGCCATTATTGTTTTTTGTGCTTTTGCCCTATAGGCAACAAAACTTCATTTTGTGTATAATATCTTCAATTTCTAGCTCATTTTTTGGGTTTTCCTGTTAAAAATAAATTTATTTGCTAAATTGGAATCAAATTGAGATTAATGGAAAGCTTGTACTTAGAAGTAAGCCAGTGCTTTTTCTTTTCTTTTTTTTTTTTTCCTGGCTAACTATGGGGGAAAAAAAATGTAACAAGACATAGATCGGAAGTATTAGTGTAGCTACTAATCTGTATCACATAAGTAACAATAATAAACATGCATTTACAAGTTAAAAGTCACAATATGCTTCCCGCTGTCTATCACGATGCCTCCTAAAATATTTTTCTTCTCTCAATGTTGCTTGAAATTTATATATTAATTTTCCATATTAAACAATGTTTATTACTTGGAAAATCCATTTGGAATAATTGGTGATACCTGTTAAAAAGTAGTCCTATATATTTCTCAGAATGCTTTTTGATTAATGTCTTATTGTTTGGAATAAGGTCATATGCATTTGTTATGTGTGTTACCTTGAGGAAGAATGGAATTCAATAATGAGTGACAATGTGAGGAGATTTGATGGTGAGAGACAAAGGAAGGCGGGAACACTCAATTTCAAGCTCTGTAGTGGATTTCATTAAATAGTGATTTTTCTTTCATGAGTGAAAGAATAAAAGTATATATTCCCGTAATTTTTTTTAAATTTTTATCTTTCTTAGAATAAATATGTTTTCCAAAGTTGAAAAGATTATTTACTAAATATTAACCTGGAAGCATACCAGTTCAATCATCCTCCTACTAATAGGCTAACCTGGGATTTATTCTAAATTATTATTTTAAAATAACTTTGGTAAGTCACTCTATAGAGACAGATGGGGATGGGCTTTTAAACACTGTCTGTCTTCGTGGTCTCTCCACCAGTATAAAATGTAAAATGCCTGTATGTTATTCTTCTCAATAGTCCTAAGAACAACTATCAGTTCAAAGATACCTACTGACACAGGCACAGTTAGGCATGCACAAGTACACAGTGTCTGTCTCTTATACACATCTAGATGTGTATAAGAGACAATTATCTTTCTTAGAATAAATATGTTTTCCAAAGTTGAAAAGATTATTTACTAAATATTAACCTGGAAGCATACCAGTTCAATCATCCTCCTACTAATAGGCTAACCTGGGATTTATTCTAAATTATTATTTTAAAATAACTTTGGTAAGTCACTCTATAGAGACAGATGGGGATGGGCTTTTAAACACTGTCTGTCTTCGTGGTCTCTCCACCAGTATAAAATGTAAAATGCCTGTATGTTATTCTTCTCAATAGTCCTAAGAACAACTATCAGTTCAAAGATACCTACTGACACAGGCACAGTTAGGCATGCACAAGTACACAGTGTACTTTACTTTGCAGTGGACAAATGATTAATTTTCAGAGATTGGCAAACCCAGAGTCCTCTCAGGATGGAAGGTAATTTGCCTAACTGCAAACTAACTCAACATTAAAAAAACTAAGATCATGGCATCCAGTCCCATCCCTTTGTCAGGGGAGTGTGTAATTTCCTCAGTTCTGTATTGTCACAACAAAAATTTGAAGCAATGGACCAGCATTACAGCCTTCAGACAGATCTTGGACAGACAGACCGTGTCACAGCTCTTGGACAGATCAGTGTTACAGATCCATGTTACAATTCAGTTTAATTTAGAAAATAAAGGAAAATACATCCGCGAGGCATGAGGGCATGCGGACCCAAAAGACGCGAAGAGTAGAGAGAGATCTAAGAGACAGAGAGAGAGTGAGAGACAGAGAGACAGAGAGTGAGAGAAAGAGAGTGAGAGACAGAGAGTGAGAGACAGTGAGAGAGTGAGAGAGAGACAGGCAGACAGAGAGTGAGAAAAAGACAGAGAGAGGGAGAGAGACCTGGCCCTTTGGCCCCTCTTTTTATATATATTTTCTCCCCCACCCACCAGGCCCGCCCTATGTAATTTGGGCTAGCCAGGAGTGCTGTTTGTTCTACCTGAGGTCCCCACTCCGGTCCTCAGGCCTTCCTTTGACCTTCCTTTGTTCTATTTTCATGGACTTTTCCCTTCCTTGTCTTAGCCACCGCCATTTTGGACTCCTGTTTCCTATTCTAACTACCTAACACTATCCTTGCTTAAGTCAATCTTATCCATTAGAATAAAGTAAGTATATACTTGTGTTCATTCTCATCTGGATAAATGAATCACTTCCCTTTTNCTTTTAGCCACCACCATTCTGGACTCCTTTTTCCTATTCTAACTACCTAACAACTTTATGACAAATAGATGGGGAAACAGTGGAAACAGTGACAGACTTTATTTTATTGGACTCCAAAATCACTGCAGATGATGACTGCAGCCATGAAATGAAAAGATGTTTGCTCCTTGGAAGAAAAACTATGACCAACCTAGATAGCACCTTAAAAACCAGAGATATTACCTTGCTGACAAAGGCCCTTCTAGTCAAAGCTATGTTTTTTTTCAGTAGTCATGTATTAATGTGAAACCCAGACCATAAAGAAATCTGGACCATATGCTGAAGAATTGATGCCTTTGAAGTGTGGTGTTGGATAAGACCACTGAGAGTCCCTTAGACTGCAAGAAGATCCAACCAGTCCATCCTAAAGGAGATCAGTCCTGGGTGTTCATTGGTAGGACTGATGCTGAAGCTGAAACTCTGATACTTTGGCCACGTGATGCAAAGAACTGATACCTTGGAAAAGACCCTGATGCTGGGAAAGATTGAAGGCAGGAGGATAAGGGACAAGAGAGGATGAAATGGTTAGATGGCATCACCGACTTGATGGACATGAGTTTTAGGAAGATCTGGGAGTTAGTGATGGACAGGGAAGCCTGGCGTGCTGCAGTCCATGGGGTCACAAAGAATCAGACATGACTGAGTGACTGAACTGAACTGAACTGAATCCATCAAAGGCCACCTTCATCCACAGGACTTTCCAGTATTAAACTTAGTAATCACTTCTTTTGCTCCATTCCAACTAAGACATAGGAAGAAATAAGAAAAGCAATTAGCCTATTACTGAACCTTTTATCCCTTGACTGAGAGCAAAGAACAAAACAAATAATAAATGAAATATGTATTTTAATCTATATCTGTACACACACACACACAACTTTCCTTTCTGAGAACCCATCATCTAGGCTGATTCTCATTTACTCACTCACCCACTCTCTCTCTCCCACCTCCTTCTTATAAATGCCTTAGTTATCTGAATATTTATTGGAAGGACTGATGCTGAAGCTGAAACTCCAATACTTTGGCCTCCTGATGCGAAGAGCTGACTCACTTGAAAAGATCCTGATGCTGGGAAAGATTGAGGGCAGGAGGAGAAGGGGACGACAGAGGATGAGATGGTTGGATGGCATCACCGACTCAATGAACATGGGTTTGGGTGAACTCCGGGAGTTGGTGATGGACAGGGAGGCCTGGCATTCTGAGGTTTATAGAGTCACAAAGAGTTGGACATGACTGAGCGAATGAACTGAACTGATCTGTAACCAAACTAGTTAAGTTTCAGTAGATCTAGGGAAAATTGGTTCAGTTCATCTCCACCTGGGATTAAGGCCTTTTATAAAGCTCTCCAGATTTTGTGATGACGAGCAGGTTTGGGAATTATGAATATATCTTTGTTTGGTTATATTACCTTCAGTAGGTAAGAATATTGAACTTCCCAATCCATTACTCAAACTATATAACTTATTTATTTTAATTAACATTTATAGGTGGTGTTTATCATATGTAGGCTTTAAACAGTCAATAGTAAGTTTCTCTGCTTGTCAGCTGAATAGGACAAAATTTGAATACTAATCAGAACTATTTATGTTTTTGTTATTGCTGTATTTGTTTTTATTTTCAGAAAAAAGCTAAGCATTATGTTTAGATAAAGGAATGTAGCAGGGGGACAAAAGACAATCTCTTACTATAGTTGGCATTGTGAAGTTTAAAGACATTTCTTATGTGGAAATAGAAAGTGAAATTGAAAGTCATCTCTGACTCTTTGCGACTCCATGGACTATACAGCCCAAGGAATTCTTTAGGCCAGAATACTGGAGTGGGTAGCCTATCCCTTCTCCAGAAGATCTTCCCAACCCAATAATCAAACCAGGGTCTACTGCATTGCAGGCAGATTCTTTACGAGCTGAGCTAACACTCTGTATTTGACAACCAAATCACAGAGTGTTATTACTAGGCCTCATAAAACCCTTCCTTTTTTCTCATACTGAAGATCACAGAAGTAAAATGGTGTGTGACATGCCAGTCAGCTTTGAGGGTAGAGTTGGGACTTCAAAAGAACCACAAAGCTAAGGCACCTGAAAACCTCACCCTTTATTTCACTCCCAACTCCCTCACTGAGGCACACTAGCTCTCATAATTGACTACACATTATATAACTGTTGTAAAGACATATAAAGATATGAGTACAAACAAATGTTCTCTTTTGTTACATATTGTCTTTGGAGAGAACATTGCAGATTTGAAATATTTTGAAAAAATTATTTTTTTCTTTTTCAAAATTTGAGGTATAACTCAACTCATTACAAAAATTATATAAATTCTTAATCAACCTATGAAACAATTGGCCAAATTGAAAATTCTAGTATCCATGAGCAGGAATAATTTGAAGGTTTGAATAATTATGCTCATGTACACGTCATCATGTACATGTACATCAAAAGAATTTCTCTCTTTTGATGTTACTTTTTTGCTCTTGGGTTCAGATGACACCTTATTTTCTATATCATTAGAGTAATGAGTGGAAATATACTTTCTAATACATTTCTTAAGTCATTAGCAACAACAACAGCTTTGAGTGTCCATAAGCAGATAATCACGATGGTGTGATCACTCCTCTAGAGCTAGATTTCCTGGAATGTGAAGTCAAGTGGACCTTAGGAAGCATCACTATGAACAAAACTAGTAGAAGTGATGGAATTCCAGTTGAGCTTTTCAAATCCTGAAAGATGATGCTGTGAAAGTGCTGCACTCAATATGCCAGCAAATTTAGAAAACTCAGCACTGGCAACTGAACTAGAAAGTGTCATTTTTCATTCCAATCCCAAAGAAAGGCAGTGCCAAAAAATGCGCAAACTGCCGCACAGTTGCACTCATCTCATATGCTAGCAAAGCAATGCTAAAAATTCTCCAAGCCAGGCTTCAGCAATACCTGAACTTAGAACTTCCAGATATGCAAGCTGGATTTAGAAAAGGCAGAGAAATAGAAATTGAATTGCCAACATCTGTTTGGTCATCAAATAAGCAAGAGTGTTCCAGAAAATATATATATATTTCTGCTTTATTGATTTTTCCAAAGCCTTTGATTGTGTGGATCACCACCAACTGTGGAAAGTTCTGAAAGAGATGGGAATACCAGACTATCTGACCTGCCTCTTGAGAAACCTGTATGCAACCTATCTGTTGCTGAGAGAAATATCAATACCCTCAGATATGCAGATGATACCACCCTTATGGCAGAAAGTGAAAAAGAACTAAAGAGCCTCTTGAAAGTAAAAGTGGAGAGTAAAAAAGTCAGCTTAAAGCTCAACATTCAGAAAACGAAGATCATGACATCTGGTCCCATCACTTCATGGCAAATAGATGGGGAAACAGTGGAAACAGTGACAGACTTTATATTTTGGGCTCCAAAATCACTGCAGATGGTGATTGTAGCCATTTAATTAAAAGACGCTTGTTCTTTGGGAGAAAAGTCATAACCAACCTAAACAGCATATTAAAAAGCTTTACGTTACTTTGGCAACAAAGGTCCATCTAGTCAAGGCTATGGTTTTTCCAGTGGTCATGTATGGATGTGAGAGTTGGACTGTGAAGAAAGCTGAGCACCAAAGAATTGTTGCTCTTGAACTGTGGTGTTGGAGAAGACTCTTGAGAGTCCCTTGGACTGCAAGGAGATCCAGCCAGTCCATCCTAAAAGAGATCAGTCCTGGGTGTTCACTGGAAGGACTGATGCTGAAGCTGAAACTCCAGTACTTTGGCCACCTGATTGGAAGAACCCACTCCTTGGAAAAAACTCTGATGTTGGGAAAGATTGAAAGCGGGATGAGAAGGGGACGACTGAGGATGAGATGGCTGGATGGCATCATCGACTCAATGGACATGAGTTTGAGTAAACTCTGGTTAGTTGGTGATAAACAGGGAAGCCTGGCGTGCTGTAGTCCATGGGGTCTCAAAGAGTTGGACAGGACTGAGCAACTGAACTGAACTGAACTGACTGAAGCAGTTCATAATAATAGGGTTTGACCTTTTAGGAATGGGATGGTCTGTGAGTGAAGTCACTCAGTCGTGTCCGACTCTTTGTGGTCTGTACACCATAACAAATGTCAAACCCTGATTCCTTACAAAAGGTTTGATAATTGAAACATGGCAATATTCAAGTTCTCATCTGTTCTTGTGTAAGACTACCAAATTAATTGCAATTTTATAACAAATTAGTCTTTTCAAAAAGCTCCATTAATGTTATTAAAGCCTGCAGTGCCTTTCACAATATTGATTCTTGAGAAAACTTGAATTCTACATTTCACATAAAAGTAATTTATTATCTGAATTAAGCACTAAATAGGTGAGACTATTCCTGTGAGGGCATGGGAGCGCTCAAGTCCTCTCTGAGCTTCTGTATGCTATTACAGTTTCCTTATTCTTTTTAGCTTTCTAAATTTCTGAAAACTAAAACTAGATATTAAGACATATCTCAAAAATAATAATGTCTTTTAGAAAAAGAAAAAATAAGCTCAAATAAATAAAAATATACTTAAATATCCTGTTTTTAAATAGAAAATAAATAAGAAATAATAACCTCAAAGTTTCTGTGAGATTCTGATCAAACCTGACATAATCACTCTGTACCATAAATTTATTTTAAAATGTAAGACACATTTTGTTTGTTTTATTTTCTTATTTGTATGATTGCGTTCATATATATTTCAAACATAATTAGTCTTTGACTGTATACACTGATTTTTCTTTCCTTGTTGCTTTTATGTGTTCACATATATTTGAATACACTGAAGTATTTTATTTAGAGGTTAAACAGCATTGACTTGATCATAACTATAAAAATCTTCTCTTTATAAAGCCTTATAATTAACACTTGCTTTTCATTTTGACCTAAGAATTTATATACCCTTCCGAAATTTCATAGCTGAATGATCACGCTTCATTTAATTTTGATAATTTTACTGGTGCTTCTACATTATTTGTTTTCTGCCTTTTGACTTTACAGTGTTAAATTAATGGTAGTTAGCTTTGGTGCTAAATTAGATTCTCCCAGCTGAGTTTAAGATAATTATTTTCATTTGAAAATTTAGCTCCTTTTTCATAAATTCTTCTTCAATGATTATTTAGAAATCATTTATTAAATAAAGTTTCTTTTGAAAAAAGCAAAAAGTGTGCTTCTGTCTTGAAAAAAATTAACATAAATATGTATCTCTTGTGGCAGACAATTGGGTTATTTTTAAAATTTTTCTTAGGGCTATATATGTGGAGTGAAATAAGGGTCTCTGCTATTGTTAAACTCTTTTTACTATTATTATTACTTTTATTGTTACCAATGAAAATTTGAGGAAAAAATTAGGAGAGACCTTTTTTTTAAAGTTAAAAGTAAATTTCAATTTCCATTTACTCAATTGCAACTACTATTTATTTATGCTGCTGCTAAGTCACTTCAGTCACGATGGACGTGAGTCTGAGTGAACTCTGGGAGATGGTGATGGACAGGGAGGCCTGGCGTGCTGGGATTCTTGGGGTCGCAAAGAGTCGGACACGACTGAGCGACTGAACTGAACTGAACTGAGCCTTTTCCTTTTACCAGATTATTGTTAATGTTTTAGCATTTAAAAAATAAAGCAATTCATCATCTTTCACCTTGTGTATTTGTTGTATACTTCCTATGACTCTTCCCATGAATCATTAATTTAAAAATCTTATTTCTAAAAAGTAATAACCTTGAATAATATGACTCTCCCCGGCCTATGGAATGGTAATTTGAAGCAAGTTATTAAATAAGATAGAAAGCTGAGTTCACTGAATTTCTGATATCTAAAGAGCATGTTTGGGAATTATAAAGACTCATTTGATTTTGCAGTATTACTACAATCCTTTAAAAGTAATACATTAAAATTAAATTTTAAAAAATTAGAAATTCATAGTTCTCTTTAAATGGTTAGACACTAACATTTCGCAAAGTTAATCCTGGAGAGTTAGCAGTATCATAGGCTGATTAGAGAGTGCCTTAATGCATTCTATCTTTGAAACTAGGAAAATTGATAGAATTTCCAAAGATGCCCAAACCTCTGCCATTATTTATTGGTTTGTGGGTTTTATCTGTTATATTCATTTTCAAAGACACTGTAATCTTTATTCTACTTTTTGTTACTGAAGTTCTTGGATCATAAAAATACTGATTAGTGGGAAGAAGAAGGGGCAAGTTCAAAAAAAGATAAAAATGAAAAGATTAAGAATCGTTCTAAAAAACTGATCTCTTTATTTTTTTTAAATTTAAAGTAAATAGATTTTAAAATAGTAAATTAGTTAGAGATCTACAAACCTAAAATGCATGCGGAAAATATATTGTTCTCATTCTTTTTCCATACTGTCCCTCATCCAAGGCCAGAAAATACTGAATCTATTGTGTATTTCTATTTATGTACAAGTGTTCTGTACAAGGGCAGTAGTTTAGTAGTTCCTTCTTCCCATCTATTGTTTGAGAGGGAATGAGTCATCTTCAACACAGAACCATTCTGTACATTTTGTTCATGTTAGATTCTAGTTAAAGTAAAATACATCTACACTTACATACTTTACATTACTTTAAATGATAATGTCTTCTATTAAACTGTGTTTTTTCAATATTCTGTTTTACCTGCAGCTGAATGTGGTGCGTCTGCAACAAATAATGAAGGCATTTTGCTCTCTCCAAATTATCCACTGAACTATGAAAACAACCATGAATGCATTTATAGTATTCAGGTTCAAGCAGGAAAGGGAATCAATATTTCAGCCAGAACATTTCATTTAGCACAAGGAGATGTTCTTAAGGTAAGTGAACTCAGAATATTTATATTTTGATCATTTTAATCATTACATTTTCATTAATGTGTGTATATAATCGACCATAAGTTTATTCTGCCATTCATAGGTTTAAATTACACATTATTTATCTATGAAACATAATCAACCCATAAATGGTCATTTATTTATTTTTATTTTGATATTTTTTAAGTAACTTATTTAACTCTGTTGATACAAGGAAAACTCTATGCATTTATGACTGTGGAAATTTTATAATTTATGAATAAATCAAACTAACAATATCTATAAATTAAGAAAAATATACCCTGTCAATAATAAACATTTAAGTAATTTTTTAAATTTTATTTTAAAAATTTGAAGTGATCACATTTAAAGATATAAATAAGGGGAATTCCCTGGTGGTCCAGTGGTTAGGACTTGGTGCATTAATTGCTGTGGCCCCAGATTCTGTCTCTGATCAGGTAACTAAGATCCTGTAGACCTGTCTCTTATACACATCTAGATGTGTATAAGAGACAGNCATTAGAGTAATGAGTGGAAATATACTTTCTAATACATTTCTTAAGTCATTAGCAACAACAACAGCTTTGAGTGTCCATAAGCAGATAATCACGATGGTGTGATCACTCCTCTAGAGCTAGATTTCCTGGAATGTGAAGTCAAGTGGACCTTAGGAAGCATCACTATGAACAAAACTAGTAGAAGTGATGGAATTCCAGTTGAGCTTTTCAAATCCTGAAAGATGATGCTGTGAAAGTGCTGCACTCAATATGCCAGCAAATTTAGAAAACTCAGCACTGGCAACTGAACTAGAAAGTGTCATTTTTCATTCCAATCCCAAAGAAAGGCAGTGCCAAAAAATGCGCAAACTGCCGCACAGTTGCACTCATCTCATATGCTAGCAAAGCAATGCTAAAAATTCTCCAAGCCAGGCTTCAGCAATACCTGAACTTAGAACTTCCAGATATGCAAGCTGGATTTAGAAAAGGCAGAGAAATAGAAATTGAATTGCCAACATCTGTTTGGTCATCAAATAAGCAAGAGTGTTCCAGAAAATATATATATATTTCTGCTTTATTGATTTTTCCAAAGCCTTTGATTGTGTGGATCACCACCAACTGTGGAAAGTTCTGAAAGAGATGGGAATACCAGACTATCTGACCTGCCTCTTGAGAAACCTGTATGCAACCTATCTGTTGCTGAGAGAAATATCAATACCCTCAGATATGCAGATGATACCACCCTTATGGCAGAAAGTGAAAAAGAACTAAAGAGCCTCTTGAAAGTAAAAGTGGAGAGTAAAAAAGTCAGCTTAAAGCTCAACATTCAGAAAACGAAGATCATGACATCTGGTCCCATCACTTCATGGCAAATAGATGGGGAAACAGTGGAAACAGTGACAGACTTTATATTTTGGGCTCCAAAATCACTGCAGATGGTGATTGTAGCCATTTAATTAAAAGACGCTTGTTCTTTGGGAGAAAAGTCATAACCAACCTAAACAGCATATTAAAAAGCTTTACGTTACTTTGGCAACAAAGGTCCATCTAGTCAAGGCTATGGTTTTTCCAGTGGTCATGTATGGATGTGAGAGTTGGACTGTGAAGAAAGCTGAGCACCAAAGAATTGTTGCTCTTGAACTGTGGTGTTGGAGAAGACTCTTGAGAGTCCCTTGGACTGCAAGGAGATCCAGCCAGTCCATCCTAAAAGAGATCAGTCCTGGGTGTTCACTGGAAGGACTGATGCTGAAGCTGAAACTCCAGTACTTTGGCCACCTGATTGGAAGAACCCACTCCTTGGAAAAAACTCTGATGTTGGGAAAGATTGAAAGCGGGATGAGAAGGGGACGACTGAGGATGAGATGGCTGGATGGCATCATCGACTCAATGGACATGAGTTTGAGTAAACTCTGGTTAGTTGGTGATAAACAGGGAAGCCTGGCGTGCTGTAGTCCATGGGGTCTCAAAGAGTTGGACAGGACTGAGCAACTGAACTGAACTGAACTGACTGAAGCAGTTCATAATAATAGGGTTTGACCTTTTAGGAATGGGATGGTCTGTGAGTGAAGTCACTCAGTCGTGTCCGACTCTTTGTGGTCTGTACACCATAACAAATGTCAAACCCTGATTCCTTACAAAAGGTTTGATAATTGAAACATGGCAATATTCAAGTTCTCATCTGTTCTTGTGTAAGACTACCAAATTAATTGCAATTTTATAACAAATTAGTCTTTTCAAAAAGCTCCATTAATGTTATTAAAGCCTGCAGTGCCTTTCACAATATTGATTCTTGAGAAAACTTGAATTCTACATTTCACATAAAAGTAATTTATTATCTGAATTAAGCACTAAATAGGTGAGACTATTCCTGTGAGGGCATGGGAGCGCTCAAGTCCTCTCTGAGCTTCTGTATGCTATTACAGTTTCCTTATTCTTTTTAGCTTTCTAAATTTCTGAAAACTAAAACTAGATATTAAGACATATCTCAAAAATAATAATGTCTTTTAGAAAAAGAAAAAATAAGCTCAAATAAATAAAAATATACTTAAATATCCTGTTTTTAAATAGAAAATAAATAAGAAATAATAACCTCAAAGTTTCTGTGAGATTCTGATCAAACCTGACATAATCACTCTGTACCATAAATTTATTTTAAAATGTAAGACACATTTTGTTTGTTTTATTTTCTTATTTGTATGATTGCGTTCATATATATTTCAAACATAATTAGTCTTTGACTGTATACACTGATTTTTCTTTCCTTGTTGCTTTTATGTGTTCACATATATTTGAATACACTGAAGTATTTTATTTAGAGGTTAAACAGCATTGACTTGATCATAACTATAAAAATCTTCTCTTTATAAAGCCTTATAATTAACACTTGCTTTTCATTTTGACCTAAGAATTTATATACCCTTCCGAAATTTCATAGCTGAATGATCACGCTTCATTTAATTTTGATAATTTTACTGGTGCTTCTACATTATTTGTTTTCTGCCTTTTGACTTTACAGTGTTAAATTAATGGTAGTTAGCTTTGGTGCTAAATTAGATTCTCCCAGCTGAGTTTAAGATAATTATTTTCATTTGAAAATTTAGCTCCTTTTTCATAAATTCTTCTTCAATGATTATTTAGAAATCATTTATTAAATAAAGTTTCTTTTGAAAAAAGCAAAAAGTGTGCTTCTGTCTTGAAAAAAATTAACATAAATATGTATCTCTTGTGGCAGACAATTGGGTTATTTTTAAAATTTTTCTTAGGGCTATATATGTGGAGTGAAATAAGGGTCTCTGCTATTGTTAAACTCTTTTTACTATTATTATTACTTTTATTGTTACCAATGAAAATTTGAGGAAAAAATTAGGAGAGACCTTTTTTTTAAAGTTAAAAGTAAATTTCAATTTCCATTTACTCAATTGCAACTACTATTTATTTATGCTGCTGCTAAGTCACTTCAGTCGTGTCCGACTCTGTGTGACCCCATAGATGGCAGCCCACCAGGCTCCCCCATCCCTGGGATTCTCCAGGCAAGAATACTGGAGTGGGTTGCCATTCCCTTCTCCAATGCATGAAAGAGAAAAGTGAAAGTGAAGTCGCTCAGTCTGTCCGACTGTTAGCCAGCCCATGGACTGCAGCCCACCAGGCTACTACCGTCCATTGGATTTTCCAGGCAAGAGTACTGGGGTGGGGTGCCATTGCCTTCCCCGACTATTTATTTATATTTCCCCTTTATTTGGTTGTTTTTGACAAACTGAAAGTTCTTAAAGCAGAACTAGTTGAATCCAAGAAAAGTATTTATATTTAACATATGAATGAAATTATATGTTTGTTAGCAGTAAGAGAAATAAAAGGAAAAAATTCTATGTGGTTGTGTTAGTCACTCAAGTCGTGTCCAACTTTTATGACCCCATGGGCTTTAGCCTGCCAGGTTCCTCTGTCCATGGCATTCTCCAGGCAAGAATACTGGAGTGAGTTGCCATTCCTTCTCCAGGGGGTCTTATTGACCCAGGAAATGAACCCAAGTCTTCTGCATTGTAGAAGGATTTTTTTACCATCCTAGCTATCAGGGAAGCCTATTCTATGTGGTTACTTTGACAATATTAACTACAAATTAGATGTACTGGGTCAGTTGGTTACATGGTTTGATTGTGATTGTGTACCTCCAAACACAGGACTTATAAACTACAGCATATATAGAGTCATAATATAACTGTATTCAGAAGTCGATTTATGAGCATATTGAACATTTGAAACTCAAACACAAAGGTTGTTTTTCCTGACAAGCAATGTTTCTTTGTCTCTGAGTTATTCCTCATGAGTGCTATTCTTAAGAAATGAAAAGTTGACTCTTATGTACTCAGACAAACAAACAAAAATATTCCTGACCTAACAGCCTCAGCATTTGTTTTGGCTTTGTTGAAGATAAATTCTTGCTGATAACTAACAGAACTATATTTGTATGATAAATTAGATTTCAAGAGGGGTTCCTGGTACTGCCATATAATTTTAGGGAATTATCCATACAGCCCTTTATTTAGAAGTGAAATATTCCTTAAATAGTCAACACATTTTAAAAAAATGACAGAAAGACCTTTTAAAAATAAAAGGGAGACCAGTAAGATGTTTGCTGTTAGGAATTTAGTGAGCACGTTGAATTGATTTTATGACTCACTTCCTCTTTTTCTCACTCTTATTTCCACTACCTTTTCATTGGTAAAAAAAACAAGTAAATAAATTTGTGGAGGCTGGAGGGTTATAGTATGAAGCTTTAGATTCCCATGGGCACAAAGGGAGAGAGCAGGAAATGTCTAGACGTTGGAGACTTCACCATGTCTGGGCAGAAAAGTTATAAAATGTTGTTAGAAAAGAATACTAGGGGCTCTGAACAAAGCTACATTTATAAAGCATGTTAAGTAAAAGCATTGTTGTCTTTGCAATGTTTAAAACCTGTATCTGTGATAAGAAAATATAAAACTGTAAGTTCAGTTCAGTTGCTTAGTCGTGTCCGAATCTGCGACCCCATGGACTGCAGCATGCCAGACTTCCCTGTCTATCACCAACTCCCAGAGCTTCCTCAAACTCATGTCCATCAAGTCAGTGATGCCATACAAACATCTCATCCTCTGTCGTCCCTTCTCCTCCTGCCTTCAGTCTTTCTCAGCATCAGGGTCGTTTCCAATGAGTCAGCTTGTTGCATCAGGTGGCTAAAGTATCAGAGCTTCATCTTCAGCATCGTTACTTCCAATGAATATTCAGGACTGGTTTCCTTTGGGATGGACTGGTTGATCTCCTTGCAGTCCAAGGGACTCTCAAGAGTCTTCTCTAACACCACAGTTCAAAAACATCCATTCTAGGGTGCTCAGCTTTCTTTATAGTCCAAATCTCACATCCATACATGCCCACTGGAAAAATCATAGCTTTTATTAGGTGGACCTTTGTCAGCAATGTAATGTCTGTGCTTTTTAATATGCTGCCTAAGATGGCCATAGCTTTTCTTCCAAGGAGCAAGCGTCTTTTAATTTCATGGCTACAGTAGCATTTGGCCTTTGTACAGTCCAACTCTCATATCTGTACATGACTACTGGAAAAACTATAGTTTTGACTATATGGACATTTGTAGGCAAAGTGATGTCTCTGCTTTTTAATATGCTGTCTAAGTTTGTCATAGCTTTCCTTCCTAGGAGCAAGTGTCTTTTAATTTCATTGCTGCAGTCACTGTCCACAGTTATTTTTGGAGCCCAAGAAAATAAAATCTGCCACTGTTTCCACTTTCTCCCCTTCCACTTGCTATGAAGTGATGGGACTGGATTCCATGATCTTAGTTTTTGAATGTTGAGTTTTAAGCCAGCTTTTTCACTCTCCTCTTTCGCTTTCATAAAGAGTCTCTTTAGTTCCTCTTCACTTTCTGCCATATAGGTGATGTCATCTGCGTATCTGAGGTTATTGATATTTCTCCCAACAGTCTTGATATGATAATGCAATTTATGTACCAAAAACAGAGACTAGGGAAAGAAAGGGAAGAAAGCAAAGACAGACAGATTGACTTTCTAGAACTTGACTGACCTATTAGTAGAACTTAAAATTTAAGATTTTAATAGAAGATATAAAAAGAAATTAGTTACTGCTGAAAATTTAATTGTTAATGTGAAAGTTCCAGTGGAAGATAAGCCATA